>LOJH01002999.1:10545-26923 GCA_001685095.1 Ellobius talpinus
TCATAGCCATCCAGGAAAGAAAAAGAAAATAATAATGATGTATGTTACTTTGATTAGAAGTTTTATTAGCTGTCTCTGTTTTGAGTAGGAGACAACCAAGTGCAGTGAGATTAACTTGTCCCTGGTCACAGTCGTGGTACTAGGGCACTAAGAAGGTGAAGCTGGGGCTTGTGTTTTTCTCATTATGGGGTTCTTGCCAAATAATGCTATCTCTCAGAGATAAATCTAAACAGGGAAGAAGCCAAGTGCTCCATCGTCCAAGTTCTTAGTTCAAATACTGTTTTCTTCTTGCTTAACTGGGTGACCTTAGATAAATGAATCTAATCTTTCCATGCTTCGGTTTCTTTCTGTATTAAATAGTGAGATAACACATGATAATATTCAATAAGCTGTGTAGTTGATGTTTGTTGCTAGCATTACTGAAACAAAGAAAGAAAAAGTACCGTGTGCCTGCTTCAGATAAGAAACGAAGCAATGCCTACCACAGTAACGCCATATGCTCTTCCTGGCTCTCGGAGAACAACAGATGAGTCAGCCCCTAGTTTGGGCTGTCAAGCCTGGGTGGTTCCCGCCTGCCTTACTCATGGCCTGCTGCTCAGAGTCCTAGTGCACCTGGCTGCAGGGTGCGACCCACGCTGTGCCACCTGAGACCACAGTGGTCATCTTTACCTCGGGCTGTGTCTTGCAAGGTTCAAAGTCTGTCCCCCTGGTTTACTTAACTCAGTAGGGTGATTGTTTTCCCGGGAAAGTCCTACCTGAGGACAGGAAGACAGATTTATCAAAGTAACTGTGCCCCCCACTGTTCTCCAAATTCATTATTCAAAGCAGTGATCTAGAATGTGGCTGGCTTTGGAGACACAAAGTCAAGGGGGAACTAAAGAAAAAGGAGATCTTTTCCCAAACATGGTTAATATTATTGTAACAAAAGAGATCAGTAAGTTGACATCTGCATGGCCCAAAAGCCAATTGGCGAAAACTTGTGATTGAAGCACTCAGGAGGTTGTGAAAGGAGAATGGAGAGTTCCAGGCCATTCTGGGCTGCATAGTGAGATGAAGGGGTGGGGAGAAGAGAGAGACAGAGACTCACAGAGAGACAGAGACTCACAGAGAGATGAGAAAGTAAATTTCTATACTGTTTAACTTACCCAGTCTGTAGAATGTTGTTATACCAGACCCAGTCAAGTAATTACAAAGGTAGAATTTGTCCTCAGGTGTTCCTCGAGTGCTCCAAAGCAGGAGACATTGTGCACAAGGTGCTTTCTGGTGAAGTGTGAGTCAACTACTTCCAGGTCATTTAGAGTCTCAATCTGTAAGGTCAATGAGGGACACAGTTCTGGAAACTTGAAGGTACGCTCTGCAGGGAGGGCCTTCAGTGTGTATAAAGACTTTCCTTCTTTAAAAGAAAAAGGCACATGTATGCATGTGTGCTGTGTCTCTGTGTGTGCACATATGCAACAGTGTGCATGCAGAAAAAGGCATGTGCAAGCATGTGTGCTGTGTCTCTCTGTGTGTGTGTGCATATGCCACAGCATACATGTAGAAAAAGGCACGTGCATGCATCTGTGCTGTGTCTCTGTGTGTGTGTGTGCATATGCCACAGCATACATGTAGAAAAAGGCACGTGCATGCATGTGTGCTGTATCTCTGTGTGTGTACATATGCCACAGCATGCATGCAGAAAAAGGCACATGTATGCATGTGTGCTATGTCTCTGTGTGTGCACATATGCCACAGCATGCATACAGAAAAAGGCACATGTATGCATGTGTACTGTGTCTCTGTGTATGCACATATGCCACAGCGTGCATGCGGAAAAAGACACATGCAAGCATGTATGCTGTGTCTCTCTGTGTGTGCACATGCCACAGTGTGCATGCGGAGGTCAGAGGACAACTCTCAGGAATTGGTTCTTTCCTTCCATTGTGTGGGTTCCATGGATCAAATTCAGGTTCTCAGGCTTGGTGGTAGGCTCTGTCATCATTTTATCAGCCCCTGAAACCTTTTTTCCCCCATCTTCAACAGTCTCATGATAAAACGGGAAAAGGAGATTCCTAGGATGCTTGCTAAGTTGATAATGCAGGATGCAGATTCTGGGGAGGGGTCTCGTGAAGGGCAATGAAGAAAGAGATGCTCTGCTTGTCTTTCCTTTCTCTCCCAGTCTGGCCCAGAGAGCCTGCAGTGAAGGGAAAGATGCTCTGCATGCTACTCCTCTCCCTCCTGGTCCAGCCCAGAGAGCTGACTAAACTTGCAGGAAGAGGTGAAGTGTGATGGTTCCTCATAGAAACCTCCATTTCCAAATGTTCCATCCTGTGCTGGGGACACAGGGCTGTGGTGATTGCATACGGCTGGATGGCTGAGCCACTGAGAGCCTTCTTTTGACCTCTTAGTGTTTGCAATATTTGATCTGAAGTTTCAGCTTTGAATATAAAGGATGTGGTGCAAATGGGGAAGGAAATACATGGAGAACCAACAGAACAAAACAACCTGGCCACAGAGCAGTGACGCAGAACACATTCCTGCCCTCTCCTCCATTAAAGAGTCTCCACCTCATACCCCTGGCTCCAGCAAAGTGTGACTGTCACTCCTGTGCTCTTATTTGTCAGCTTTTGGCTTGAGAGAGGATGAAAGGCACTTTGGCAGCAGCCTAAAGGGTGGTGCTGCATCTAGGAAAGCCTCTGCATTTGCAGCCAGGTTAAATGTGTCCTTCCGGGAGATGTCTTTCCTGCCCACTCCGTGTCTCATCTTTCTCCTCCTGGAATCTTCCCCCTCTACCATGGCAGCCTGTCCTCCCACAGCCTCCGGGATCTCCCAGCTTCTGGGGCTTACTTGCTTCCTCTCATAACGTTGGTGGAGACTGAAAGTTAAAGTTCCAAGATTCACCTGTGGTCCCAGAACTTGAAGGGGGAGGTGAGAGGATCAGAAATTCATGGTCATTTTCAGATATATGACAAATTCAAGCCTAGCCTGGACTATATGAGACACTGTCTCAGAAAAAAAAGACTCCAAAATGAATTTCTTGGCTACAGTTTCAGGTCACTGGGGCAGGTGTTATGAGGCAGGGGATCCTCCTAAAGTTCCCAGTTGGTCATTTCTCTGACTGAGGAGTGTTGTGTAGAATGATGGAATAGAAGATGCTTTGGATGAACGGAAATAAAGCTTCCGTCCCAGAAGAATGAAAACATATACCTAAATGTCACATTGTATTCTGAGGTTGGGCAGTGTTGTAAATTTAAAAAGTAAGTAACCGTATTATCATTGTATAATGACACTGAACGTAAAGGTAAAGGCGGATTCAAAAAACGAGACCAGAAAGGGGGGGAGGTTAAATTTCAACCATGTGTGACACTCGTGCAGGCATTGACACTTGTGCGTGGCAATGCCACAATGCAGCCTATTGCATGCTAACTTACAAAATTGAGCAGAAAGAATGTGGAATAAACTCAAAAAGAAAGATCTGAAGAAAATCTTAATAGAATTTGCACCATCCTCCTTTTGGCCCCTGGCCCCAGTGATACACAATGTTGTTGAATATGTATGTCCAAACCTCAGGACTGACTCCTGCCTGGTCACCAAATATGGGGCAAGCTTTGGGATGACTGGGAAGGAGGGTGACTGGTACCCAGAGAGCAATTTCATGTGTCCAGCCCTTCACCTGACCTAGGTTCTTTGGCCAGCAGTCATGGAAGACAGCCATGCCCTGGGGCCTACTCCATGAGGATCTTGCACTGACTTCCCAGGCCTCCTTCCCATCAGTCTTTAGATCCCGTCTCCTTCCAAGCAATGTGGACCATAAGACATGCTGGTCCAAGTGCTAGGAGCACTTCCCCGCTCCACTCCTCTAATGTAGAAGGCTCAGCACTCCACATCCTACAAGTGTTGACAGGACCATCTGTAAACTAGACTCAGGCTCAGCTCCACCCCCTACGCAAAGCAAACATCTGATGAGCTAGCCCGAAGTGTGGGCGTTACAATTACAAAAGCCAAAACCCAGTGGGAGCAGCCGAGCCCTCCGCAGATGAGGGCTGGTTAAATATGGTGTATAGAGTGGAAAACTACACCGCTGAAAGTCGTGTTAGGAAGTAAGTACTCAGTGGGAGGGTGCGAGTGGAGTAGCGAGCGCTTCCGGAGAATTCTGAGTTGCTTTGGCTTGCAACAAGGAGTATATTCAGCAGGGAGGGGACGTTTCCCAGGGAAGAGCTGAGTCCTTTTGACAAAATGCAAAGTATACAAAGGTGCTTTTCAAGGTTTAGCCAAGTTTAGTTATTAATAAAATGTTTAATTCTAGTTAAATAATTTTTTTTTCGTTCGTTTGTTTTTCGAGACAAGGTTTCTCTGTAGCTTTGGAGCCTGTCCTGGAACTANNAGTGCTGGGATTTAAGGGGAACGTCACCATTCCCAGCCCTAAAAGTTTGGTTTTATTACAGTAGATTGTTATCTTCAGGTGATATATTTTTTCCAATTAATCTGTGTGGTATGTTTATGTATATGGCATTAAGATTTAGAAAATAGGGCCAGGCGAGATGGCATGCAAGAGAGGTGTGACCTGCTCTCTCCTTCTCATACCCTCAGGGCCAGTTCTCCCATGCCCCTGTGAACAGGGTCAGCTCCATTGTGTAGCCCAGGAGAGGTGTAGGGCCTGCTCTCCTGAGGGCTTTAGCCAGTGACTGGCACTCTGCAGGCTACCAAAAGAGAAATGTTGGCACCAACCCAGCCATAAAACCCTTAACCTACAATCTGTCTTGCCTGCATGACATGCCAGGGTAATAGCGGCATAGAATTTGTGGGATTAGCCAACCAGTGTCCGATCTGACTTGAGGCCCAGTCCACAAGAAGGAACCCACACCCGACACTGCTTCGGTAGCCAAGAACTAGAGACTAGACAGCCCAGAGACCTAGAGTTAAACCAAAACTTCTGGTCTGAAAAAAAATCAATAAAATGATTCCTAATGATATTCTACTATACTGAGAGATGAGGGCCTCCTTATCCAGCCACTGTCAGAGGAGCTGTCACAGTCCGACATAATGCGGAGACTGAGTCTAAGTTGGAGATCTTCATCAGATCTCTCCCCTCGGAACTCAGGGAATCCGGAAGAGGAAGAAGAGGAGGCAGATAGGAGCCAGAGGGGGGATGGAGGAGGGCAGGAGAGCAAGGCCCTCTGAATCTGCTAAGCAAGGCGCATAGGAATTCGCAGAGCCTGAAGCAGCAGGCAGTGCAGGGTCTGCAGGGGTCCTCTGCATGTATGCTGAAGTTGTTAGTTTTGTATCCTTAGCATACTCCTGACTGAGAATGAGTGGACCTCTGGTTCCTGCGCCTGCTTTTGGGACTCTTTCCTCCCTGTTGGGGTGTTATGTCTAAACTTCGACATGAGAGATATTGCTTCATCTTGTTATAGTCGTATTTGGTCGTTAGCTCTTAGAACCCCATTCTCTAATGAGAAACAGAAAGGGAGTGGATTTGAAGGGGAGGGGATGTGAGGAGAACTGGGAAGAGTAGAGGAAGCTGAAACTATAATCAGGATATATTGTATGAGAAAATAATTTATTTTCAATAAATGAAAAAATGTTAAAAAAGAATCAGTTGCTTTCTGTGGATTTTTTTGTCTGATAAGGCCTGCATAAATACTGATTTCCTTGACTTGTTAATCTAAGGAACAATTATAGATTCTATGCATATAAGACTTTTCAATGCTATATTAATATTAATAATATTAATCAAATTTACCATTTTAGTAATTTTAAACTGTTAAATAACTATGGCATTTTTGCCCTTTATTATTTGAACCCATGTCTATTCTCTATGGAAGCTTCCTTCTCGCCGTGGTAATGGCCATATGTGCTCAACGTGAAGAAGCCATTAATTGCAAAGCAAACTATTTTAGCAAACAAATGTTCTTAGGGATTTTCTTTGAATGTCTACGGGTCCTGTTCTTGTCAGAAAGAACGCACTGTAGAATAGAGGAAGCATGCAGCTTCTCCATTTTACTGTGGTGAATGTAGAATTTAAAATTTTGCTGCTGACAGGAATAGCCTTTATGCATAACTCCACTGGAAACCTAGTCCTGACCAGGCTGTCACAGGAGTCCCTGGCGCTCTCCAGGACAGACCAGGGGGCCACTTTCTAGCTGAGGAAGGTCAAGTGTCTTATGTCTGACCTGTGTTGTCATGGTGCTTTCAGCTGCTCATTTCCTTCCCACATGACATCAGGAGAAACCCTAGAATAAATAAACAAAGGGATCAGACTGCGACGTTGGTGTCAGGCTACATGAAATGGATGCCGACGTTTCAAAACCAGAAGGACAAGTTCCTCCCATTAAGTGAAAGAAGGCATAATCACTTCGGGACTTTTCATTTTCATCTGAACTGGCTTCTCCGGAACTGACTATTCCTTCCTTCTTCCTCATGGTGTTTAGGCCAGAGTCACTAACTGCCTATCAGCAGAGTCCCTAAATAAATGGTATTGGTGATAGATTTGTGTGCTGGCTAGTTTTATGTCAACTTGACACAAGTTATAGACACCTGAGAGAAGAGATTCTCAATTGTTCTCAATTGCTCCCATAAGATCAGGGTGCAGACAGGCCCGGAGGGCATTTTCTTAATTAGTGATTGGTGGGGAGGGCCCAGCCCATTGTGGGTGGTGTTATCCCTGGTCTTGGGGTCCTGGGTTCTATAAGAAAGCAGGTTGAGCAAGGTAGAGGGAATGAACCAATAAATGTCTCTCCAAAGCCTCTGCGTCAGCTCTTGCCTCCTCGAGCAGGTTCCTACCTTGCTTTAGTTCCTGTTCTGATTTTCTTCAGTGATGGACCATGATGTGGAAGGGTACACCAAATAAACCCTTTCCTCCCCAGCTTGCTTTTGGTCATGGTGTTTCATCGTAGTAATAATATGGTCAGCTAGGACAATTTCTTAACCGTATCACTATGGTCCTACGCAGTGTCTCCAGCAATTACGGAGAGAAATTCTAGAACAGATGGCTGGCGTTATCCACATGCATGTGACAGTGAAAACAGCAAAGCTCACAAGCCAACCGGAGGCCAGAAGGGGACTGTGTTCTTGCTAACAGTTCCTTGAGTAGGTTGATATGGCGGAAGGTGATTACACGAGTCTAAGATGAGGCCTGGCAAGGGCAGTGCCTCCGAGAATGGAATTAGGTTTGAGAAAGCCTGAAACAAAGAGATTCTTTTCAGAGGTGTAAATCAAGAAACATTTGTATTTATTTGGGAGCAGTACGGATGACTTACCTCTCTTAAGAGCCATCAGTGAAATCCCATAGGACTCACTACTGGGGAGGAGGTGGGGCTTAGAAGTCACTGTGAGATAGAAGAGCCCCATGCCCCCTCCCCCCAAAAAAACCCTTACATTTGGATTTGTTAAGTGTCATGAGACTCGGGACAGAAAAATGTTCCAGACTAAACTACAGAAAGGTGTGGTGTTAATAGTTCCTGAGCACCAGCCATCTGCTGGGAATGTACCGCGGGAGTCTCGCTTTACCCTCTGTGCCACCTGGGAGGTGGGCAGGATTGGTCTGTGTTTTGTAGAGGAAGGTGAATGGCTCTGAGTGTTTACGTAAGTGCCAGCTCTGAAGCCTGGCCAGCTTTGCGGCTGGAATTGGATACCTATTACCTTACCTACCTACCACTCTTAAGCCTCACCTTGACACAAAGGCGACAGAGCTCTTTATTCCCTGTCCAGCCTGGCAGCTCTACCATGCACAGAGCGGCCTTTGGCCTATACCGTCATGCATTCACCCACGGTGCATGGCCATGTGGTGGATTCAATGCATTAAAATCTGCATTTAAATCTTATGTACTGTTTTACATGGTATTATGTTTCCTCTTCAGATTATAACCTCTGAGACACTGATATTTGCCTGTTGAGTCTCTCACCACATTTGATGAATAAGTGATGGTCATTTAATACCTATGGATTTGATCTTCACAAGTTGTGATACAGTTGACCTAAAGTGAAAGTCGTCGTCAGAACTATTTAAAGGCATTTAAGTGTGCAAGGTTTGTGAGACTTCTGGTAATTCTTACATCTTATATCTACATGATAATTCTTGCATCTACAATGTTAGAGCTTCAGGGAGATGGATGGGGGAATAAATGGAATGGAAATTCTGAGATCTAAATTATTAAGGATTTCTGTTTTTTATTTACTTAGTGTGTATGTTTGCACACACATGCTTGTGCACATGTTTGTGCCATGGCACATTGGTGGAGATCAGGGGACAACTTGCAAGATTCGGTTCTTGCTTTCCATCGTGTAGGCCCCAGGGGTTCAACGTAGGCCATCAGGCTTGGTGGCAAGTGCCCTTATGTGCTGAGCCATTCTGCAAGCCTCATCAATCACATCTATAAACGTTCTTCATTACTTAAGTCTTTATTGTAGAAATCCCTTTAGATTTTTATCAGCTTCCTCATTATGTGTATGTTTTTATCGTCCACCTCACTGCACAGACGAACTTAATCATAGCCTTACCTTTTCCATATTTCATGCGTAAATATCCCTCAAGGTTAAAGGGAGTGGGCAGGAAAACAACAGCTAATTTCATTCAGAAGACTGTGTTCTCCCGGCTGTGGTGGCTGTTTTCTGCTTGAATCAACCCCCCCAACACAGCACTGGGTGTGGGAGCCAGGCAGAAGAGTCTCAATGAACCAGAGACGATGTAAACGAACCTCCTTTCATTTCATGGTAGGGACTTTCTTTGCCTCAGAAAGTAGGTGTGATTCTGATTACTATAATTCCCATTCTTTCCCCAAATGTGGTCCTGGAGGAGGAGGCGGCTTTTGCTGGCACCATGTGCTGGCTTCATGGAAGCCAGTAGCTTGTTTTTCCATCTGGTCTAGACCCACAGTTTGCAAACCTCTTTCTGAGTTACTCATTCCCTGGTAAACTCCAATCCTGGGCTACTTTCGGACATATGGCGGGTTTTGCCCTGGAGCCTGCAAACATACTATGGCCTTGTTTAGTGGTGTTTTGCTACCTGAAGTACAGCTAGTTCTACGGAGGTTAGTGCTCACCAGCTCAGGCTGGTCTCAGTTCAGAGCACGGAATTTATCTCTGTGAAGCTGATGCCTTGAGCACATAAGGGATGGCTCTTCACACTGTTCCTACTGGGAAACATGGCCAAGTTTTCGGCTACAGATCCCCAGACATTAGTTTGGAGTTTTCCTGGTATTGGTTCAAGTGTTCCTGGAGGGTGTCCACATTTGGAACTTCCCCATGTGGTCTGACATGGCTCCAGCTGTAGCTTTTCCTGCCAGGGAAGGTGGTGAACTCCTCTGTCTTGTTTGTTAGACTGAAGTGGCTGAATTCATCCTTCCCCTGACCCTGGGGCCCCTTAAACCTGTCTGTGGGGCTGCAGTGAATGGCACAAATGCAATCAAAACCATGAGTTTCTTTTCTTAAAAAAACCCTATTATTGTTATTATCAGTTATTATTGCTATCAATTATTATTATTATTATTAACTATTATTGTGTTGCATGCACACATGTGGGTGTGTGCATTGTGTGTCACAGCAAATATGGAGGTCAGAAGACAGCTTTAGTGAGGTCAGTTCTTTCCTTTCATCTTTGTGTGGATTCTGAAGGGTCAAACGTCGGTCGTGTGTAATAGTGTGCCTCTCAGGGTACCCACACCACAAACAGGCTGCCTGGGCTAGAGTCCCACCTGGTCACTCACTAGTTTCTTGACCTTAACAAAGCAGCCTAGCCTGTCTTTGGTGAGTGTAGCCTGAAGAGCAGGAGTGAATACTGCACGCGCGTTCCTTAGTCACATGACCGCAACTCCAGACCCAAGGAACCACTTCAGCACTCTTTCCTTGGGCACCAGGGAAACGCACCGTCATTGTTAAGCAGATGAATAAAAGGAAAAACCATTGCTTGTATGTTTATCTTCCCGGGGGCCCATAGTGCCCCAGTAGTTCTTCTCAAGACTCTAAGGGCATTTGCAACTCCTTACCTGGTGTTACTCAGGGAGAGAATTGGACTCCTCACCCCTTTCCTGCGCTGGTTTGGATTCTGAATTCTAACTTGTTTTCCATACTCTGGGCTCTTGATACTTTTGGGTTTTGTTTGTTTGTTTTTTTCTAGTATCTCCTAGGCTGGTGCCATCTATAAATTTAAAGTTATTGTCTTTGTGTGTGTGTATTTATTTATTTTTTAATATTTATTTAGAAAATACTGAAAGGCAGGGAATTCTGTTGTATTGGCTAGGCAGCCCTTCAATACTGGCACAGGGGCTGGCCTTAAGGCTGCTGAGTAGATGTGCAATCCATTCAGGCTCCTTTTGCTGCCTTACCCATGGTGATGATGTGTGAAGATTCACAGGTTTTGTACAAATGGCTAACACGTGACTGGGCAGCCTTTCGGTCATTAAGCTGGGGATTCTGTAACAGCAGCGATGGTGTCACACGGGTGTATTTGCTACCTGTTATTTTTACTGTCATGTAACTATTGGCATATTCTGTCTATTTTAAGCAAAAGATGTTTAAAAAGTTACTTTAAACATTGATAGGGACTAGTTTACCTTTTATAATTTCTTGGTTTCTTCCTCCAGTTATTATTTTTAGTTGATATAGATATTTGGACATTTAAAAAAATATAGCTTCAGTGGCTAGCAAGATTGCTTAGCATGTACAGGGGCTTGCCACCAAGCCTCATGACCAGAGCTCGATCTGCTGGAGTTGCCCTGCTACTCCCACAAGCCCTGTGACACACACGTATACACAAACACACAAGCTATATAAAATAAAAGTACCTTCAAAATTATCAGCTATCCATATACATTGTAAGAAACACAGATCATTTTTAAAAGCAAAGTAAAATTTAAAAAAATTACCCAAATTTCTATTTTTCAGAGTAAATACTACTAATAGAATACACATGTGTCCACGCCTTTCCTTTTCCTTCTGCCTCCCTTTCCTTCCCTTTGCTCTTCCCAGGCCTTCTTCAGAACTACGCTACCAGCTTACATACTACTTACGACTTGTTTTCATCCAACAATCTACATATTTCTGTATTATTAAATGTTCCAGAGATTTTTTTTAATTTTCAAGACAGAATCTCACTATGCAGCCCAGTTGGCTTCAAATTCTCAATCCACTTGCCCCAGTGGGAATGTTGGCATGCATCATCACGCCCTGCTTTTCAAAATATCCTTTTGATGGCTGCACACAGTTTCGTCGCATGACGATAACTTAGTCTGCTACAAAATGATAAACATTCTGGCCTGACCTGTCTCCTAGTAGCATTGCATAATTTTATTTGTAAATCATCTAAAATAGATTTTTGTGCATTACTCAAGCAGGCATCTTGCTTTCTACCCTAATCCTTTCCCATCCTACCAGTTCAGGCGACCATGTTGGAGACGACTCCGGGCAAAGCACAGGGTTAGAAACAAATATTTTTGTACTGGTTTCAGCCTGTGCTTACCAATAAAGCCCGGGGACTCAGGACTCAGTCATAGGGCGAGTGGTTGCTCTAATATCATGTCTTTTCTGGTGTGATCTCATCACTATTGTGTTATTTCAGTTGAGGTGACCACTTCCTTCCTTTGCACCGGGGTTTATGCTTTCATAGTCTTGGTACGATGTGACTCCAATCTAATATTAAAATGTGGCTGGGCCCACAGATACAGCTCTTTGGTGTTTAGGGTTTTGTTGTTGTTTTTTTAATGCTGTTTTGTTTTGTTATTTTTTTGTTTGTTTTTTGAGACAGAGTTTCTCTGTGTATCTTTGACTGTCCTAGAACTCACTCTGTAGACCAGGCTGGCCTTGAACTCACAGCGATCCGCCTGCCTCTGCCTCCCAAGTGCTGGGATTAAAGGCATGCACCACCATGCTCGGCTTTGTTGTAGTTTTATCTTGAAACTTTTATAGGATGTGAGTTCTAGCCATGAAATGGGTCATTACATGAAGACTACCTTATCACTGAGCTCATGAGTCTTGAAAATCTTTGTATCTTTAAAGATAAGATATTTAAGGAAGTAAAATACTTTAATGAGCACCTAAGCCAATGGTTCTCAATCTTTCTAATGCTAGGACCCTTTAATACAGTTTCTCATGTTTTGGTGACCCATGGCCATAAAATTATTTTCATAATTGTAATTTTGCTACTGTTATGAATTGTAAAGTAAATATCTGTTATGCAGAATATCTGATATGTGATCCCTGTGAAAGGGTGTTCTGCTTCCCAAAGGGGCCTCGACTCATGGGTTGAAAACCACTAACCTAAGTGAGTTTGCTATCCATTGCGTATAGAATCTACCAGTGACTGTCAACAGAAAGTTGTTCAGAGAAAGAGAAGTAACATTTCTTAGAAGCCAGGCCACGAGCTGGGCTTGGTGGCACACACCTGCCAGCCTAGCACTCAGGTGGTGAGACTGGAAAATCACAAGTTCCAGCTCCATGTCTCAAAACAGCCTAAACCAAAGCCAAGCCAAACCATACCAACCAACCAAACAAACCCCAGCAACAGTGAAGAAGGAAGTCCGGGACTGTGCACGTCCACACATCATTAAGTCGGACTACAGCTTTGCTACATATTAGAGCTCTGAATCTCAGAAGAATAACCAAATTTCCTAATGCCCAATAATTGACATGGTGTGGAAGTGAGATAGAAATACAAGTCTACCACCAGAATAATTCCTACCTTTATTATGGTTCAGTGACTAATTGAACAATTCATTGGCTCAAGAGTATATCTTAATGCAAAAATCAAGTAACTAGTGAGTATAACATCAAATAACAAATGTCTACCTCCTCTGATCTTTTAAGGCATCCAAAGTTGGACCACACTGCTTCAGTCTCTTGTGTATAACTAGCCTCATGATGGCCAGTGAGACTCCATCGGACTGCCCAGTACTTCTTTCTCATGGAGTCTCAGAGTTTCTAATGAACATGAACCAACATCTACTAGCCACAGGCTTTGGTGTGATATAATCGTTTAATTATATCACTCCAGTATTTAATTATATCATTCCGGTTTTTAAAACACATTCCACCCTAATGGGGGGAAAACATGTTTCACTAGAATTCTTTGCATTGCATACTTCTTGCATGAGACAGTAATGAAGCAATGTCTGGGTCCTACTGAAGGTCATAAAAACGAATTTGTAACTCAAAAAGAACATTGTTACCACCAGGTGTGCTAGTTACCAGTGAGGTTTCCTTGAGAACGTCCGCTAGGGTATTTCTTCCTACAATACTTCAGTTGCTATCATTCCTTTCTCAATCTGTCTGAGAAGTTAGAATCCAACTTAAAAAAATACTATTTATTTTATTTTTTTAAAGAAAGGATCCTGCTGTATTGCCTAGTCTATCCCGCCATCTTTGGGCTCAACTGACCCACCTTTCTGAGTCCCCTGTTCCCAGTAGCTGTCACCGTAGGCACAGGCCATCACACCAGCTCCAACCTATTTAGGAATAGCCAGAGAAAGAAATACAGTACTGCAGCTAGAAAAGGGTTAGAAAAAATCAGTCATGAAAGGATTTATTAATTGTTTTGTTTAGAGTTAAATATTTTTGTCTTCTTAGAAGTTTGAATTTCATGTTCAAGATCAAAACCAGGACACAGGCAATGAACACTAGCATCTTTGGAAGAGTATGTGATCTTCCAAATCCGAACCCTGCTGACACTAAACTACTCCTCTCTTCGTTGTTTGACCTCGTCTGTTTTCCCATCCCATGGAAACTAGTGTTTGTTTGAAATATAACATAATAACACACTAAAAACGAGAAAAGCAACAGTGACTTTGGGTGCTATTTATACGCACAACTATAAAGCACCTATTATGGTCAAACCAAACTTTTTTGTCTGTTTGGAAAAATAAACGGCTTTGTGTCACAATCTGTTCTCTGTGAGTTTGTCATGAGGCAGTCCATGAGTAGGCAGTCACTTCGGACTGAGGGTGAGGGGGGGAAAGCAGCTCACATGCATAGTAGTTTAACACGAAACCTACCATGTGAGCGAGGGGCTGACAGACAGAGTTAGGAGAGCTGAGCCAATGAGAGGCAGTTGTGAAAGAGGCCATTCATTCTGTGGCAGGAAGTAGAGGCCGGGGACAGGGTGCGGTCTTCAAGAGCTTTAAAGTGGGATTCAAGGATGACTCTGGATGAGTCTATGGCTTCTTCTCCTGTGTACAAAGCTCCGTGGCGGGGGTGCAGGGGGCTGTGAATGAACCTTGGAATACGACCCCAGGTTCACAGTTTTAGAGGTTAGTGCCCTTGGGTAAATGGAGATGTACAAAATGAGCTTCAGGGAGGTCCAAGTTTCAGTGGAGGAGAGAGTGGAGGAGAGTGGAGGAGGGAGGATGAAAAGGTGAAGACAGACTGAAAGTTCTGCGCAGCCAGATAAAGGAGGGAACAGACGGAGGGGGATTGATGAGGAGCATGGATTCCAGGCTAGAGACAGAGGGAGGATGAACGGCTGCATCTTGGGCTTCTGAGAGCGCAGAACTAAGGAATATACTGAAAGCAAGCTTGGTGTTGATGGCTGTGGCCGGAAGGTCTAGCAGTTCAAATCTTGTCCATTGCATAACTAGAAGGAACGGAGTAGCCGAGACAAGCAGTGCTGGGCCAGCTGCCATGGTTTCTGACTTCTCTTGAAGTCTCTTCTTCCGTTCACTAGCCGCGTGTCCTCAGGCAATGCTCGTCTGACTCTTATTTTCTTCATTTAGAGTGAGTCATCTATAGGGCTCACAAATGGATTCCATCCTCTGAAATGGTCCCACCCAGCTTGTTAAATTCTAGGCATTCTTTAAGGATTGTCTCAGAGGCTACATCTGGTTTAGGATTCTCCCAGTTTACTCATCCCAACCAGAGGAGACCTTCTCATCACAGAATCCTCAAAGCACATTGTTGGAGCGCTGTGATGGCAGTTGTCACCTTTCCAGTGGCAGTGACTAGTGTTTATCTCCCCCTTTAGGTCACTCCGTGAGAACAGGACCCAGTGGGACACAGTGTTTCCGCTTATAGGAGGTGCTTGGGACATGATGTTCAAAGAAGACAGACGCACGTCTGCAGGACAGAACACAGACGCACGTCTGCAGGACAGAACAGCTGTGAAGTGGCAGAGGCTAAGGAAGAAAAAGTGAAAAATATTCTGTAATATAATCCAGATTTTCATGGGATAATAGAGAGAAGCGGAAAATATGATGTCATTAGGCCGAGCTGTTTATTTGGTTGGTCTTTGCTGCAAACTTGAAGCAATCACAGATATAAATAGCTCTTAGTAGAGAGGGAAGCCGGGGAGGTGGCTGCTACTGGCTGCTCTTCCAGAGGACCTGAGTGTGATTCCCAGCACCCACATGGCATCTCACAACCCTCTGTAACACTAGTTCCAATAGACCCAATGCCCTCTTCCAGTGTCTGCAGGCATCAGACATGCAAACGGTGCACAGAACACATGTAGGCAAAACAACTATATACATAAAAATTTAAAAATAGCTGTTTCTAGAGGCACAAGCAAATCAAGCAGATATCTTTATTGTATTTAAAGAATTCTGTCATGGGATTAGAGAGATGGCTTAGCAATTAAGAGCACTTCCTACTTTCCGAGAGGGCCCAGATTTGATTCCTGGCACCTATGACAGGTGTCTCACAACCACCATTAACGACAACTTCAGAGAAATCTGATGCCTCTGACCTCAACAGACGAACACACACATGCGCACACAGACACACCATACATGTGTAGGAAAAATCAGTCTTACACAAATGCGGTGGAAGAAGGAAAAGTGGTGAAATTTCATGCATTTGGAAAAGCATTGAAATACAAGGTGACAAACTGAAGGACAATGTGATCGTTAGACTTAAAAGAACAACAAACAAACCCTAAAATGTACCTCATAAATATGCGCTATATTCCATGTTAATCAAAAACATTTTTAAAAATGTGTTTGGTAGCCTGATTTGGTCAACACACATTGTCTACTTCTTCTGGATTATCATAATGCATCCAATAAATATATACAATTAAAATAGTAATAAACCTAAATATGGATTTTTAACTAAATAGCCAAAAAAGGAGATTTTTTTAGGCTAGTAATCATCAAAATGATGTATTTCTAGAAAGGCATGGTGGTGCGACCTATAATTCTAGCAGCTGGGCGGCAGAGGCTGGAGGGTCACAAATTTGAAGGCCAGTGTGGGCTACATTGTGCTCACAGGCCCCAGAAAACAAAGAAAAGAGAACCCAAGTGTCGAAGAGTTTTCACAGGGAGTGTATTAGTTATTTATTAGACTGCAGAAACATATCAGGTGGCTTTGTTTTGTCTACATAGAATATTTTTAGTGGCCACTTTTTTTTTAAATAAAACTTGAGCCACTGTGATCTGATAAAAAGGAATGTCCTGGCTGGGGACAGAGGGACAGAACA
>LOJH01002999.1:27452-60120 GCA_001685095.1 Ellobius talpinus
TGAGCCCTCAGTCTGTGTCAGTGTCCCCATGGGGAGCTCTATAAGAGGCCAGCTGTCAAGAATCTGTGTATGGCTGAGGTGGGCTAAGCTAAAAACAGACATGAATTGAAGTTGCTGGGCACAAGTAGAATTTCTTCTTCCGAGATAACTCTATTTGGTTCTTAAGGCTTTTTGGTTACTTGTTCGGACTCATCCAGGTCATTGAGGATGATGTCCCGTACATGTTAGCTGATTATGAACATTAACCACATCAATAGAGTACAGGATGCCAAGGCTAGTGTTTGGTTGAGTAAATGAGAACTGTAGTCCCATGAAGTTAACCCATAACACTCGTGTTTTTTCCTTCACCCCCTCACGATTACATCCTTGTAAAGCAATTCATACACATGGTAAATGTTAGAGCAAAGGTTTGAATTCTGACAAGAGGTGAGGGATGAGTCCCTGGCTTGTCTGGGGTCTAGAGAAGAAGCTAGAGCCATGGAGGTGTCTCTAAAACAGCTCCTTGTATCTCCTAGAGAACAACCAGTCCCTATAACCATGATTTGTGGCTGCTCCTAGGGTCTCGCTTGGAGGATATCACACAGCTCTTAACTTGAGCTGGTAAAAACTTCAAACTCATAATTTTAGTTTCTCTCAAGGAGTTTAAGGAAGCATGGCAGCTTGTCTTCCTCACACCGTTCATGCTTCCATATATTACACAGATGTTGTTGCTGTTAGTAATGCAGATGTTGATGCTTAGGTGATTACTACAGAGGTTTCTTTAATTGTGACCACAATTTTGTTTTATGTGAATGGTTGTTTTTCCTGAATGTAGGCCTGTGTCTTCGGAGAGCACTGGATCCCCCAGAACTGAGTTTTAGATGGTTGTGAGCTACCACGTGGGTGCTGGGAATCAAACTTGGGTTCTTTGCAAGAGCAGCCAACGCTCTCAACCAATGAGCCATCTCTTCAGCCCCTGGAAGATTAATTTTAATCCGTCACTTCTTCTTCACTATAGAAAGGATGAGATGAGCTTCTGGTGGGAAGAGTAGTATGAGGTAGAGAAGCAAACGGCAGTGTGCCAGGAGAACACGATTTCAGTAACTAGAGCCAGGGGTTGGGTGAGGGGCCGTGTAACTGGGAGAGCCTCTACTTGCACCTCTGAGGGTGACTCCTGGAGACACTGGCAGGGGATCAGGTAGGCCTGGGTAGTTTAAAATTCCTTATTTTTTTAATTAAGCGTGGGTATGAGGATCAGGATTCCTTGTTTGAGAACTTGTTAAAGATGGTTAAGGCAGCAAATGGAGAAAGGGCAGGGTTGTATCCAGGGAGATAGAACTCCTGTCATTCTATGACAGTTAGAGGCTTCTGACTAGCGAAAACCACGCATGGTTGACTGAGATCTTTTAAACCAAGTTGTTCTAAACTTTTGCATGTCTTTTAGGGTGTAGATCTTTTAAGCAGTTGATTTGTATGCCGAAGTATAGGCTAGTTGTTGTGGAATATTATTTTAAGATGTGTTATATTTGTTTATGCTGTGAAGCATTTATTTTAATGTTGCAAAGATGTGTTGCATTCTTTTATGTTGCATTTGTTTAACTCTGTGAACCTGTGATGCTTTGCCTGTCTAACATACCTGATTGGTTTAACAAAGAGCTGAATGGCCAATAGCAAGGCAGGAGAAAGGATAGGTGGTGCTGGCAGGCAGAAAGCATAAACTGGAGGAGAAAGGATAGAGGAGCAAAAAAAAAGAAGAAAAAAAGAAAAGAAAAGAAAAAGAGGATGTTGGGGGGTCAGCCACCCAGCTACACAGCAAGCCCCAGAGTAAGAAGAACTAGAGAAAGATAGAGTCCCAGAGGCAAAAGATAGATGGGATTGTGTAAGTTAAGAAAAGATGGCTAGAAACAAGCTAAGCTGAGGCTAGGCATTCATAAGTAAGGAAAAGTCTCTGTGTGTGGTTTGTTAGGGAGCTGGGTGGTGGGCTCCCTAAAAGAGCAAAGAGCCCAAAAGAGTAAAAACACCAACTACAGCTAGTGCTTTAAATCCCAGAGAAGATAGGTGTTCTAGAATTTTTAACTTAGGTTGTAATTTTCTGGTAAGAAATAGAAGATGAGTGTGAAAGAATAGAACATTTATAACACTGCCATTTGAAGTTTTAACTAAAAATGATTTCTTTGGTCCTGTGAGATAGCTTAGTGGGTAAAGGCACCTGCCACCATGCTTGGTGACTTAGTTCAATTCCTGAGATCCAGATGGAAGATAGAACACGAGAGCTAACTTCCTAAAATTGTCCTCTGACATCTACACACATGCAGTGGCACTTAGGCTCCCCTTCCACATTACATACATACATACATACATACATACATAAATACACACATACACACATACACAAGTGTGATAAAGTTAAGAGCATTTTCCATTTTGAAACAATCTTCCAATTATTAAAAGTTGCAAACTGGCAAGGATAACTATTACTTATCCCTCATGAGTTTTCCTTAAATGTCACCTTTCATAAATGTAGTACAATGATCAAAATTCATATATTGATCTTAATGCCATGAGATTAACTGATATATTTCTCAAAGGTTTCTTAGTTGTCCCAGTTTGCCACTTTGTTTTGTCTTTCATGGCCTCGATATGTTTGAAGAGAATTTATTAGATATTTTCTACACTGTCTCTCGACCTGGACTGTCAAATGTTTCCTCAAGGTTAGAGGGTTTGTTTGTGGGATGAAGGAGGTAGCAGAAGTGGCTCTGCACTCTCCCCAGGCACGTCAGGGGGATTGTGGTGTGGAGAGTCTCTTATTGCTGGGGACGATGACTTCTCTAAGGTGGTGTCTTTCAGGGTCAACCATTGTCAGCTTCTTACATTTTTGTGTGGTCTTTGTCACTTGGGTTATCATATTGTAACCACAGAGGGGGTGGTTTGAGCATCAGAACCCACCCGCTTCCAGTTCTAGGCTGGAAATCTATGATAAAAACCCAGCCAGGTCCCGGAGAGTTCAGCTTGGTGAAGGCTTGGCTCTTGTGTGAAAATAATTAGTTGCCTTGTCCTCACACGGTGGAAAGAAGGAACTCAAGCTCTCTGATAGTTCCTCTTGCTAGAGCATTAACTCCATCTATGGGGCTCCATCTTAGCGATGTCTCCATTATTCCCAGAAGCACCATCTCTGCATGCTATCAGATTGGGAACAAAGGATTCAACCCAAGAGTTAGGTTTTTGTTGTTGTTTGCTTGCTTTTGTTTTGCTTTGCAGGGCACGGAAGAGGCATAATTCTGACTGTACTATGCATCTTGTGAGGCGTAATTTGGCATTATGGAAATATCCTTTTAATGGATTGGTTTTAGTATCAACTTGCCACAGGTTAGAATAACCCAAATAGGAAGCCTCACCCAAAGAATTGTCCTAATGTAGGAAAATCCACCCAAAGCATGGTGGTGGGGGGACCTTTTGGTAGCAAGGACACATCAGAAGAAAAATTTCTTAATTTCTGCTTGCTTTGCCAAGTTGATTTACCCCATTGCTCTTACTTGGATTCCTTTGGTGATAGCAGAACCAGAGTCTTCAGACTTTCTTTGGGTGACTAAGAATCAGTGAGTCTCCAGGAAACTTCCGGGTTTTCAGGGCCAGATTGGGACTGCTGAGACAGCCAGTCACAAGGACTAAGAAACTACCAGGCTTTCTGTCTATCCCGTATGAGATGGCCACTGTGGACTAATGCAATTGTTTGGGCACCCAGTCTCAAGAACAGAGTGCTGGGTCTTAGTCTCTTGGGTGGGAGATAATTGTTATTATTTTAATATAAGATGATTTGATTATTTCCTCTCTCTCTGTGTGTGTGTCCCTCTAGAGAACCCTGACATATAACCCCATTACATTAAAAAGAGCCCCACAAGGCTTCCACCCCCCCACACACACAAAGAACTACAGGCAACTGAGGAAGGCTGAGAGTGGGAGTGGGAGAAATGGTCTTCCCCAGGGAAGAGCACACTAATGGGTCACCCAGTACCAAATGGTCATACAAGTAACAGTACTTGTATGGACTGAGCAGGTTGTGTTTAGGAACAATTAGTATTAAACACATCACATACACATATGCACGCAATAACAAATAATGAAAAAAAGAGGCCATGGATTTAAAAGAGGGCAGGGAATGGGATGTGGGAGGATTTGGAGAGAAGAAAAGGAAAGGAGAAATGATGTGATTATTAAGAAAAGTCTAAAAATGTATACTGAAAAAATACTCATAATTAAAAAAGTGAAAGAGCAGAAACAGAAAAGCCTCCTTTCAGGACGCACTTGCCTTGTAATTGTGAAGATACCCAGATCTTTGGTTTGACTTTCTCTTGAAGGTTCCTTTAGGTATTTGGAAGTCTTGCTTTCATGTGCGTTCCCAGTCTTTCAAACATGAGGAGGGAAGATTTATGAATAAAATGTAACATTACTGTTTCAGTTAAGGAGGACCATTATTAAATTTTGAGTGTTACTTAACCCATAAAAACCCTGACTGCAGAAAGATATACAGTCAATGCTCGAATACGAACGCGCAGGCGCAGAGTTTCCTACCACAAACCCGGGGACAAACTTTGACTATTTTACATAGCATTCAGAACTCAGCCTCTGACATGGATAACACTGTGACGATGGACCACAGGCTGTGCTTGTCTTCACCGATACAGTTGGTGATCATACAAAATGAGTCATATCAACTTTGCCTTTTGCTTTAATAGAATACATCATTGCATGGGAGTGGGTGTTTCAGATGAGTGAAATCCATTGGTATTTTCAATGTGGCTTTAAGTTCCATGGAGACAGAAAGCAAGAGTTATTTATTTAAACTGTTTCCAAGTGGTGTTGGTGACATGTCTGTACTTGGGAGGTGGGGGCCGAAGACCAGAGTTCAAGACCATCTTCCAGCACATAGTAAGCTTGAAGCTAGGGCTACATGAAACCCTGTCAATAGTCATTTACAATAGTAAATGGGGAAAAATTAAATAGATAAATAAAAGGTAGAAATGCCTTTCCCTTTTGGCCTGCAAGCTACTTTCACATACTTTGTGCAGGCTCGTGAGAAGCAGCAGGCGAGGTGGGAGCATCCTTGATGCAAACTCAGAAGCCTTTGTTTAGACTTTTGGCTTCTTCTAGACAGTAAGCCTTTTGGTTAGAGCAGGCCTGTGTCTCAGCGTAGTGATAACACAGTGACAACTCAGTGGTCTTCCTTAAGTGTTGAGTTCTTTGCTCAGAATGTTTTAAAGACAGTTAGTTTACCAGGCCAGTGTCTTTGTCTATGTGGAAACGAGATGAAGGTGTTGCAGGGTGAGGGCCTGCTTGTTCGTCCCGGCTGCCCAGCTAGCTTAACCCTGAAATAACTACACAGAAACGGTATTAATTAAATCACTGCTTGGCCCATTACCTCTAGCTTTTTATTGTCTAGCTCTTACATATTAGTTTAACCCATTTCTATTAATCTATGTATCGTCATGAGGCTGTGGCTTATGGGGTAAAATTCCCAGCGTCTGTCTCTGGTGGCTCCATGGCATCTCTCCACTCTGCCCCTCTTCCTCTCAGTATTCAGTCCCATCTTCCCTGCCTACCTAAGTTCCGCCCTATCAACAGGCCAAGGCAGTTTCTTTATTCATCAGTGGCAATCACAGCACACAGAGGGGACTCCCACATCACAAAGGTATTATGATAATCTCGTAAAGTGATTTATATGTGTACACTTCAGGCATCTAACAAATGCCTCTTCCTTCCCTTGCTTTTATTGCAGGGCAGACATCCCCCATCTTACAGATGCAGCAAGGTGATGCAGTCAGACGGTTTACCAAAGTTCCCTTTACAGCTAAAGGAAGCACCAGATTAGACTCAACAGCTCTTGACCTTCTACCCCATGTTTCTGACATCATATCATGTGAACTTAATGTCTGTTTACCAAAGTCTGGAGATAGCTAGTGGGTTCTGTGTTTTAAGAAAAGTCAAGAAATGGGCAGGAGTAAATTTCAGACTGAACAGAATGGGTACATGGTAGTCAACTTTTAAAAATTTCTCTCCCTTTACCCCCTCCCACCCTGTGTGTAATTTAAGTGGGGGTACCTGTGTTGGTTAGGATAACCTGCGTCGCTGGTCCTCACTTTCCACCTTCTTAGAGATGTGTTCACTGCATCACATGCCACAGTAGCTAGCCCATGAGCCTTTGGTTATTGTCCATGTCTGCCTCCCATCTTGCTGTGGGAGCACTGGATAGCAGAGGCAGGTGGTGCTGTCAGCTTTACGTCAGTTTTGGGATCTGAAATTGAATCTCACAGCAGAGGAGTTAGCCTTTTACCCACCCAGGCTTCCCACACTTTCATTGGCATGTAACTTGGTTGTAGACACAGAGCAGGGACTTTCCAAATGAATTGTTGCACCTTGCCAAAAAGCCAGAGCTGGTTCCTGATTGCTTACAGACATAACTTTTAATTTATCAGTATAAGTACATTTAAAAAATTTTTTCTTAATTCTATGCAATGAAATTATACATAATGTCAAAAGTTTGGTTGGCTCTCTTTTGTAGCTCATTATTGTATGACATAAGCAAAAGCAGAAATTTGGGGATATTTTTCTAGCTTTTTAGAAATTAAACAAACAAAATAAAAACATACACATGAAAAATTTCAGACTGAAAGATAATGAGAATTTTATTAATTTATGTAGAAATTTTACAAGTATTTCTCTTTAATTATATCTACTTGTCTGTGTTTGTGTGGTGTGTGCAAGTGAGTGCAGGTGCCTGTCCTGAAAAACCAAAAAAAAAGAAGCAAAAAAAAAACCAAACCAAAACAAAAACCAGTCACCTGAGGGCTATTACTCTAATCTTGGGCACAATGAGAGCTTCACAACTGGTGAGGTTAAAATACCAGCAGGTGAAAAAGGTTGTTTCTAGAAGGTATTACACTCGGGTGGCTGGAATGGTCTTTTCCTCCATCATGGCGGTGTATGGTTCAAGGGAACCTGGGTACTGCATAGTCTTAAACTCTTCCAATGTTATATATGCCTTGTTTTAGAGCTATCCTCACAGGGAAACATCTGGGTTTGGATTAAAGAGTAAAGTGCATTACAAAGAGAGATGACCAGTTCCTTTGTGACTCTGTCCCTATCGATGATGACAGGCTGTCTGGAAAGTATCACGCTTATTCCCTACATTTAATTTGTCATCAGTAAGTGATATAGCCATGAGAGCAATAAGGGTCATTTCTTTGTGATGATTCAGCTCAAGCAGGACAGAGGAGTCCTTGCATTGACTCCTCCACCAGATGTCTGTTACAGGAAGGGGGTGCACCAAGTTCAGCAGAGCGACTAAGGGCAAGCTATCCGCAGACAGCCTGTTACCTGGGGACCCTGCACTAGAGTGCATCCTCCTGCAGCAGGCCCTCCTTCCTGACTCTGTTCTCTCCCTCATTTTTTTTAACCCTTTATCTCTTTTTTTTCTATTTAAGGGGAATGTGATTAAAACAGAAGTTATAAGTTCTTCCCAGGTGGAACTGACAAAAAATTTAGGGAGCTAAAAACTTGCCATCTAGAAGGCCATGTGACCTTGGGGAGCCAGCCTCTGTACTTGAGGGTGAGGAGCAGTCAGTAAGAAAGTTACCAGAGCTGGAGGGTGACGGGGAAGTCTCTACAGTCGGCTCACTCATCTACTTTCCTGCCAGCTCCAGCGCAAGTTATTTGAGGCCTCCTCATTGGGTCGAAGCTGCCTTTGTGTTTTATCCACAGAAGCATATTCCAGTTTCCTCTTTTAAAACCAGAAAACCCAAGCTGCCTGATCCCCACCTATGTTCTTGGTTCACTTTGCACCCATTTTTGTTGTGTTACTGTATGTCTCTATGACAAACACCTTCACACCTTCGCCAAAGGGACAGATTATATAAAAACAAAACAAAAAACCCAGGATAGAATTTCAGTCCTAATGGCTCCTTTGACCCCTTTCTACTTTCTTCTTACTCTCCTTAGGAAGCCTGGTCACAGCCCTGGTGCAGAACACAGGGAAGCTGCTTCGTTTGGGGTGCATTATGAGCTAAGCTTATGAATGTGAGGCCTTTGTTATTTGGCTCATTATATCGAATGACTATCATGAAGATGATTAAAACACTAAAATTGCAGCCTGTGTGGCCCGGAGATAAGTATTGGACACTCCAGACAGCGGCGGCCCTGGCAGCATGCTCACCCGTGCTGGGGTGTGTGCTCTGTCTTCTCAGGGTCTCCTGTGTAGTGCGGAGTGGGTGAACATGTGTGTTCCGTGCCTGTGGGAGGAATATCATACTGTGTGAAGAACAAGTGTGGAAGCTAGCCCAAGCATCTGTAATTGAGCAAGGGACTGAGTGGCATGGGGTGGGAGGGGACAGCGAGATCTTTCTCAGAACTCCCATAATCACCACGGTTTATGTTCTTTCCTCCTTTGACAGATCTGCATTTCCTTTGGTGTTCACAGTCTGCCTGAAGAATTGCCCTTAACAATTCCTGTCAGGCAGTTTTACTGTTGATGAATG
Organism: Ellobius talpinus; assembly: GCA_001685095.1. Lineage (NCBI taxonomy): Eukaryota > Metazoa > Chordata > Mammalia > Rodentia > Cricetidae > Ellobius > Ellobius talpinus. Next base: position 35,960 of record LOJH01002999.1, read on the forward strand.
ATTTCAGCTTGTTTGTCTTCGTTTTACCTTTGTATTTGAAAGCTATACTTACTGAGTGTGTAATTTAGGTTGACAGATGCTTTTATCTTTTGGTGCCTGAAAAGGGCCGCTCTATTGTCTCTTGGGTTCCTTGTTGACCGGAAGTTAGCTGCCATTCTGTTTTTGTTCCTCTGTGCTTTATCTGTGGGCTTCCTGGCTTCTGTTTATCACTGATTTTAGGCAGATTTGGTACTCGGGTAGTGATGTTGGGTGAAGCTGTATTTGGGTTTCTGTCTTTGGATGGCTGAAGCTTCCTGACACTAAACGTTTAGTTGGTTTTTTTAAAAAAAAAAGTTTGGACGTTTTCAGCCATTGTTTCTTCAAGTAAACTTCGGCTCCTCACTCTGCTTTTGGGACTCTATTTGCACAGGTGTTAGGGCGAGGGGATTGCTTCACAGTTCACCAGTGCTCTGTTTATTTCTCCAGTGTTTCTTCCCTGACGTTATGAAAACATTTGGAGATACAAACCTCTAAAAGCTTCGTTTGTACCCTTTGCACCTCCCTGGTTACTCTTTACCATTAACCCTACCGTTTAACTTTTGATCTCAAAGGATAAGGTGTTGATAGCTACTTTAATGTCCTTGTCTGCTAATTCTGTCATCCAGAGCATTCCTGATTATTATGGACTTGTTTTCTCAAAATAGCTCCTATTTTCCCTTTCTGTTGCTCTTGCCTGTAGCAGTTCTCTGACCCGCTTTGAAGTAAGTGTTTTTGTATAGTTAGGTTGGCTTGAGTGAAGTTACTAGAGTGATTTCAATCCAGTAGGACTACATCCTTATAAAAAGGGAAACGGCAGGTGCGCAGGCTTAGATGTGTGAGCCCCACAAAGACATGTCAGCTCTGCCTGAGATTGATTGGCTCTGAACTTCTACCGTTTAGAACTGAGACAACACACTTTGGTTGTTTCTTCTAGTGAACTTATGCACTGGTAAGTATTTTATTTTGTTCTGTTTCGTTTGTTTTTCCGAGACACGGTTTCTCCGTGTAGCTTTGGAGCCTCTCCTGGAACTCGCTCTGTAGACCAGGCTGGCCTCGAATTCATAGAGATCCACCTGTCTCTGCCTCCCGAGTGCTGGGGTTAAAGGCGTGTGCCATCACCACTCAACTATACTGGTAAGTATTAATTAGATGCAGACATGGCAACTTTTGACTTGTTAAGAGCTAATTATTTGGGGATATTTTAAATAGTTTTATCCTCTCAGTTTTGCCTTTATATTAACATTTTAATTTATTTTTCTACATTTGTTTATTTGTGTGCGTGTGTAGAGGTCAGAGGACATCTTGAGGGGGATGGGGTCTGGAGACTGAAATCATATCTCCACAACAGATTAAGAACGGCTATTACTCAGCATGGCTATTGTCCCTGGAGATGGACAAGAGACTGGGAAAGGTGCAGTTATGCTGGGCTCCTCAGCAACTGTGCTGAATCTCTGGCAGACCTAACAGCAAATTTTACAGCTGGCTGACTTGCTCTGCTGGTGTTAATTACCAATAGGTATTCCTGGGCGAGTACTGCTTGTCCAGATAGCCGGGGTCCAGAAAGAAGCAAGGAATGGCTCAGAGAACCAGTTACCATCACGGTAGGAGAGCTAGACACAGTCTACAGAGGTCATTAAGGCTGGCAGGAGTTGGACGTGGAACTTCTGAGGGCGTGGCGCTCACACACGTGATGAACTCTCTAAGAACAGACTTTGCTTGGTCTCGATCCCATCTGAAGACTTGGCATTGGCTCTTCTGGAATGCGTGTGCTTGCTTCTCAGTGTTCAAGTCTCAGCTAAATTTCACCTTAGGGAGGCCTTCGTTGATGACCCAATCAATTGATTTTCCCTCTGCTTTGTGTTCTCACCTGTGTAATCCCACAGATTTTCTTGAAAGCACTTATGCTGATCTCTGACTGAGCGCTCACTTGTGTATTGCCCTACATTGAGGATTAAGCCCCTCGAGCAAAGAGATGCTGTTCTTTTGCTCACCATGGTCTTCAATAAATGAATAGAATTCAATAAATGCTTGAAAAATGACTAAGTGAAGCCGCCTGCATCTTATGTTAGCTGTGGGAACATGCCACAAGTAGAGGCTCTACATCTGACACCATGAGTTTGTTTCACATTTGTTAGAGAAAGTACAGGGAAATGCTTAGAAATCTCTGTCTTGGGTCTGCGAGAGTATGAAATGAGAGTGAGTAGCTAGTCCATGGGAGCTCACTACAAGTCGGCAGAGATTGGGGCAGGAAGCAGGAGATGCTTCGTGTAAAGTGATCTTTGTTGTTTCCTGTCAGGACAGATCAGCAAGGCATCGTTTATACTCTGAGCCAGAATAACCTTTTGGTTTTTATTCTCTGGATTACATCTTTATGATCTCAGAGAAGGGACTATCCCTGTAGAATAAGGTTTGTAGAGACATTGGGGGTATGGAGACATTTTTCAGCGTGCTTTGTGGAATTTGGATCCCCAACTGTTTTTATTTTTTTTAATTTTTTTTATTTTTTTGAACATCCGATAATATAAATGAGGAAAGTATTGGCTTTGTTTCTGTAGGGTTTGTTTCTCATGAAAACATTATCTTTACAAATTAATAATGTACCATGCAGAGAAACTGTTGTTTCAGACTGAATACAGAATCTAGGAAATTTCCGCAGTGGAGGCTGTTAGAGACACACTGTCCAAGTTTGGCTCTTGATTTTACCTCTTGTAAAACTTCCTAATCCTCAGTTTCCCCACTTATGAACTGGAGCTGTGGGGGTAGCGCCCCTGGTTTTCTTGTGAACTTTAAATGGGTTCCCAAACAAACTACACCTTTGTTTTTGTTTTACTTAAAGATGGAACTGACGACCTAGGAACTGGATGCCGTGGAGTCGAATGTCCAGGGCCCTTAAAGTAAGTATGCAAATTAAGAGGAAAGCAGGACCCCAGTAGTATCTCTGTCCTTGAGGCCTGGAGAGGCCCACGTGGAAGCTGAGGTAGGGTGTCAGTCCTCAGTTGTGGAGCAGGAGCGCCATAGAGCTGGAGGGTAAGCCTCGGACTTGAGCTTGTCATGAACCCGAGAAACCCACGTGGCTCAGAGTGCTGCCAGATGGGGTTGGAAAATGCCTCATTAGTGCCGCATGAGGGTTTATTAGAGCCCCTTTAATGAGTGATGCTTTCCTCTGTCTCCTCGGTGCTTCCTTGTTTCAGAGACCAAGGTGGAACTTGAGATGTGGTGTCAAAGAAAGCCATAAAATCAGATAGGCATCCTCTACTTGGACTTAGATAAAACACACCTTCTGGCCGTGTGAGGCTTATTTGCCCTCAGCCAAATTAGCTTACAAGCGGCTTTTTAAATCACAGGCTCAGGAACTCTTTAGAAGTTTTCTAAAGAGCGGGGAGTGGTAACTGGACAGTAATAGTACAGTAGGCAGAATTGCTCATTTAAGAAGCCTCAACATGACATCACTGCTGTTTCTATTTAGAGAGTTGGGCTATGGTTTCCTTTTACTGAATTTAACACAATTCAGGGTTAATAATGCTCTGAGTTTCCTAATATGAACTTTTCCTTGTGCCCGAGGTCTCTCAGTCCCTATCAGAATTTAGCAGGCTTACTTACTGGTTTTACACGTTTCTCTCCACTACCAGAACGTTGGCAAGTCAATAAAAAATAAAAAAAAAATTACAACCCTGTCCCCGTCTTAAGAATAGCAAACAGGGCTGGAGAGATGGCTCTGTAGTTGAGAATGCATGCTTCTCACAGAGGACCTGTGTTTGTTTCCCAGCATCCACATTGAGTGGATCACAACTTCCGCTTCAGGGGGTCCAGTGCCCCCTGGCCTCCTCAGGTACTCGCGCTCATAGCAACCCCTACGTATACACAAATAAAACATTTAAAAATAAACTTAAACAGTCAATGGAACAGAGTCAAAGTGTACTTGTAAATAATTCTGCTAAGCCATGCATGACAACATACGTAGATGTTTCAGGCCTCCGCCAGTTATCTCCTGAAGCAGCCTGACCCTGCTAGATAGTAATACTAACCAGGGAGGGGAGGTGGCTTGGGGCCTGTCCCTTAAGCAGCACTTGAATGCTGGTCAGTTGACGCCTCCTTAACTTGAGTGGAACTTTCCACTTAATAAAAAGACATCTGTGAGCCACGGAATGGGCTTTTTTGCCACTGGGCACCTCACGTAGAAACCGGGACTTGTTTTAAATTGTATGCCTTCATGACTTTGTAAACCAGTGAACTGAATAATTCCACAAAGTCCTGTGGTTTTGCCCCCAGAGAAAACTTTTCTAAGTTCAACTTCAGTTTTTTTTAATGCTATCTAGGGGAGTCAGGTATGTGTTCCGTCCCAAGCTGTCCACTCTTTAACTGCGTTCCCAGAGGCACCTCCAGCCAGTGTCTTCTTGAACCATTGAACAGTCCAACAATACTAACTGCTGTGGAATGTCAAATGTCCTTTCTCCTCAGCCGGATTCAGTTCTAAAGCCATGTGTTCTGGAGCTCCCCAATGTGTCTATAATGATATCTGCCGTCCATACTGCACCCGAACAGTCTGGGTCAGGGACTAAGCTTGCCTTTCTGATTGATTTGGGCTCTCCCTCAGGCACAGTGCTTGGCTCTAGGACAGGCTTAGTAAGTTGCGCAGACTAAGCTGTTGAGGGCCAGGGAAACATGGCTGGCTTGTGGTGTGAGTTTTGCTTGCACAAAAGGAATGAAGAGTTTTTAGCTCTCTAGGAACTTTGAAAATGCTGGGCCTAGAGACTTGAGAAATCTGGTGTTTGAACATCGAAGAGACAGTTGGAGGGTCAGAACATGAAGGCAAGGGAGAAGGAAGACAAGGATGGTGTGGGGTTCTAGCCGTTGCTCTTGCGAGAGTTTCATTGAAAGGATAGCTCATTTTATATCAGGCATCTCCTGTCAACGTTTTGGGTGAGAAATTTGGTTTACACGCTCATATCTGTGTATTGCTTATTCTTGTTGAATTCCATTCCTTCATTCACTGGTTGGTTCATAAAGCAGATATCTGAGGACAAACTGTAGAGCTCATTAAGATTTCAGTAACTTGGATATATCTTGTGAACCACAGTAACCCAATTTTAAATGCTTACATTTTCTTCTCTGCAATATAAGCCCAGGCATTTGAGCTCATTCCTTGGCTGATTTAGCAGGCATGAGGATTTATACGGCGGTGTTGCCTACTGAGCACACTTTGCTGATGATAGTTTCAGCAAATCCCTTTCAGATTTTCTATATTAAGTTACAGGAAGGGTTTGCTTCCCCCCCCATCTTGATCAAATTCTTTCCGTCTGCCGCCTCCACCTTGCTGAGCTGTTACAGGGAGTAACTGGCTGGGAACACAAGGTACAAGAGGTTGCTTTCATGTCGAACTAATCTTTAACAAATTTTGAGCAAGAAGATTAAAGGCAAAACAGAAAATGACCTTTTCCCAGCATCATGGTCTTTTAGTTCTGTATTAGACAGACACAAATAAAGAATTTTTATTCAAACCTAAAGCATTTCAGAAGAGTTCTGGCATAATATATTCAGGGGATACATGGAGGCTGCCTCAGGTCCTGCTGGTCATATACACAGAGCTGAAGATCACACACAAGTAAACAAGTGGCATCATTTCAGAGTTTTCATTTTTATTTTTATTTTCTGGATCACTAGGAGGCCTTGGTAAATAATACCAACTGTTTTCATAGTAATGGGCCTTGCTCTGGGAACATGGGTATCATCTGGATTACACTGACACTGGCAAAATCTAGTTAATGATAGTTGGATGTTAGCCAGTGTTTCAAATTAGCAGTCAAGTGGAATTGATACAATTCAAAATAGCAGGTTGCTCCTAGGAAGGAGCATAAGGAGAAGGTTAAGATGAGTCCCATGGTTCTTATTGGTATGGGAAGTCCTTCTGTCTATATTTTGCTTTTATTGGTTAACGAATAAAGCTGTTTTGGCCAGTGGCTTAGCAGAATAGGGTAATGTGGGAGTTCCAAGCAGATAGAGGAGGAGAAAGTAGGCGGAGTCAAGAGAAGCCATGTAGCCACCACCAGTGACAGACAGATGCGCTGGAACCTTGCCGGTATGCCACAGCCACATGGTGATACACAAAATAATGGAAATGGATTAATTTAAGATATAAGAATGAGCCGGAAATGGGTTAATTTAAGATATAAGAGTTAGCCAGAAATACGCTTAAGAGAATGGCCAAACAGTATTGTAAATAATATAGTTTCTATGTGATTATTTCATGGTCTGGGAAGCCGGGAATGAACGAGCAGCCTCCTACTACACCTTATTATATTATTTATTTATTTATTTTGGAGGCAGGGTTTCTATGTGTAACCCTGGTTGTCCTGAAACTCACTCTGGAGAACAGGCTGGCCTCCAACTCACAGGGATTCGCCTACCTCTGCCTCCCAAGTATTGGGATTAAAGGCATGAGACACCACAGCCCCACCCCATGGTCCTGATGGTCTGGAAGCACTTCCATTCATTGACTTCTGGCTAATTCTGCTGCCCTGAGATCTCAGTTCTGAGACTCTCACAAAGAAGGGCTCCCTCCCTTGATGCTCCTACACTGGGTCTTAACCAAAAAGACTGGAAAGTGATTTCTCCCACTCTCTTCCCTTTGTTTCTTTGTTTTGTTTTTGGTGGTTTTTTTTTTCGAGATAGGGTTTCTCTGTATAAAAGCCCTATCCATCCTGGAACTAGCTCTGTAGACCAGGCTGGCCTTGAACTCACAGAGATCTGCCTGCCTCTGCCTCCTGAGTGCTAGGATTAAAGGCGAGCACCACCACCTCCCAGCTCCCCATGTTACTACTGTTCCTTGTGCTTGAGTCTATTGGAAAATTAATGGCATTGTGTTTCTCTCTCTGCTCTCTTGCTGACATCCTTTCTCCCTCTGTCTTCCTCATTACGGAACTCTTTCATCATTGTTGAGACTATATAATGCCTCTGGTCTAGAGGAGCATGCTTGACAGGTCACTTTGCTGATTCTAGGTTAATTCAGGTCCCTCTGGTCTTCTTTACCAGGGCACCTAAAATGCGGTCACACATGACTTCCTAGCCATTTAAATAAAGCTAAAATGTTTTTATGAGGATGTTTTGGTTTCAGAGCCCGAAAACATGACATGCCTCTTTAAACATAACAATGAATGCATATTATATGGTTTTCTTCATCTCTCTTTGTTTCTCATCTTGTCTGGTCATCTAGTGGTAGTCTCCCGGCCTCATGTTGGCCTTCCTTTCTTCCCTTTTCATCTGCTTCTCTGGCTCTCCTAGGGCCTTCAGCAACTCTCTTCTGTTGATTATTTCTTTCATTTTCTCTCTTCTGTCTTTCATTTGATTGATATATAAGTTAGGACTATGTTAAATGTATATAATAGAAAAATCTTACATTTGTTCTTAAAGAGGTTGAAATGGATTTGAAACGAGGTACCAGAAGTCCTAATTTTTTTCTTTTAGCAAAAATAGTAGTAATTTGACCTAAGAGATAGTTAGGCAACTACAGGGGGAAAAAAATCTTTTTTGAGCCCGACAACCCATCAAATCTGAGAAGCCTATTAGATATTTCATGGAAGCATTCAGAATGAGTCTGTAGATGGGAAAAGTATCCTGAAAGGGACAGGGAGCCCCCTTTTACATTCCTGAGCCCCACCCATCACATGACTTGGTGCATAATGGGTACATATTTGATGAGCAAATTGGTCAGCACATGTTTAATGAGGCTCCCGAGATGCACTGAGGATATAGCAGTGAGCAGTATAGCTAAGATCCTCACCTTCACAGAACTTCGAATGAATGGAGAAAATGTATATATACAGCTAGACATTAAAGAGGAATCCTCTAGCCAGACTATAAACACAGCAGCATCTGGGGGCGTCAAATACGGAGTATTTTGTGAACTAATACTTTTTGCTTCTTTCTCCTTCAAAGTTTACTTTTGTTTATGTGTGTGATACCCAGGAGAAAATTGAGGTAGGTGAATGCTATACAGAGTGGCTTTGGAGTCAATTTCCAATTTTCTCTGGAAAAAAATATTTTTTTTTACAGGCTCACCATTTTCTCCAGCAGGTGTGAAATGATTCCATGCCATGTGGAGGCGCAAAATGTCATCTCTGAGATCTGTGTTAAAATTTCATGATAGAGTCTTCAGGGAGATCAAAAGGTCCTTCTCGCTGCTGCAGTGTTCCATGTTGCCAAGGCTACAAAGCTGAGAGGCTTGGTACTTGTTAGTGGGTACCAAAGGCTTTGCCACTGCACCAATCAGTTTCTGCAAGTTTTGTCTTAGCATTCTGTGGGTACAGTCACCGTTCTCCGAGTTCTCAAGGAGCCATAACTGAGAACTACTACCCACTGTGAGTCTCTGTGCCCAGTGATATTTTTCCTAAGTACTACAGCATTGTTTTCAATGATTTTTTTTGCATTAAATATTACTGTTAATTCCCAGAATGGATCTTCCAGGTTCCATGCTAAATTCTACTTGACATGATGCTAAGTAATAGTCCTATTCATTCCCAGAATGGGTCTTCCAGGTTCCATGCTAAGTTCTACTTTACATGATGCTAAGTAATGGTTCCCCCCCCCGCCACATCAAGTTTTCATAGCTTCTAAAGGGGGGTTTAGCAGCAAGCAGGTGAGTCATCTTTTGGCTCAGCAAACGAGCTACATTTCTTAGCAAGCACTATTTGTCTTCAACTGGTCCCTAGGCCCAGAATAGATAAGCATTCAACATGGGTTGCATGGGAGGACATTAGAATCCGTGCTAAAAGTTTTGATACATTTCTGTGGGAGGTGCCAAAGGATTGGAGGATTTGGGCAAGGGAAAAAGAGAGCGGATATGGTTTTTAGAAATATGAATGAGGATAATGGGGGGGACTATTAGGGATAGGTTTGTGTCTTTGAGCAGGAGATCAACTGGGAAATTATAGGAGGCCATGGTTATTTCTGACTCCATCCCTGCTTTCTATGAATGCTCTCTGGACAAGAATGTATTCAGTCTCTGTTTGTCACTGTTTGTCACACATGACTGGGAGCAGAGATGTTGCAGCATGCACAAAGAACTTACGAGACTTGCCCAAGGTTACCAGGCTACTAAATGGTCAAGTTGAGCTTTCAATCATCCTTTACTGCCGTTCTCTTGGCGCTTAAATGTACAGATAATTTTTTCCCTTCCACTGAGTGATATTTGGGCAGTCAATTCCTCACTAGTATTAAAGGCTGTAGGGTACAGAAAGAGAGAGGTAGACTCTGCGTGGGTAATGAAGATCTCAAAAATTTGTTTAACCATGCTGAGTACCACCTGTGCTTCACATAGTGCGTGCTAGCCTTCCACAGGCTCTCAGGAAGTGCTTTGCATGTCTCATCAGCCTAACTCAAAGGCAGCTCCTGTGCTGGGGGACGACTGAGAGAGAACAGTATGTTGCCTACCTCTAAACCACACGCTCCCATCTTCTGGGTTTTCAGCCATTGCTGTTTGCTCCGCCTCCCAGAATATGATGGATTCTAGGTCCTACTTTTGTGTTGAGGTAACCTCTGCAGGTCACTTCCTGTTAACTCTGGAAAGGTGTTGAGACAAACTGCTGTGTAAGAAACTACCACAAATCTCTTGCCTTAGAGCAACACCCATCCCCTTTCTCCCATTTAGGGAGTTCAGAAGTCTGAACTGGCTTGGCTAAATTCCTACCCAGGGTCTCCAGAAGCCAAAATCAACATGTCACAAGAGGGACTGCTCACAGCAAACACTAGCTCTTATCTTAGTTGTAGATTGTATGTAGTGCATACATGTTTTGAGAATAATCTATAACCCTTGGCTTGATGCTGACATCTCTTTATGGTAATTTGAGAAGAATATTTTACCATTTTCTATCTGATGCAACTAAGTCTCAGTATTTATCCCAAACCATCTCTTCTCTCCTATTGTCTGGCCATCTTGACCCTGACATTAATACATGTTGTGCTTGAACATATTTGGCTTGGCCTAACCCACTGTACTGAAAGTAAGAATATACAAACTGGGCGTTTAGCTACTCTACCTATGCGAATGATTTTTCTTCACCTCCATTTTGTTCTCAAAATATGATCTTGGCACTACATTTTATTCATTAACTGTATTTCATTTAGTAAAATGCTTGCTCAGTAGAAGCCTAGTGAATGACGCAGTTTCTTTAAAGTTCTTTTTATGGTTTTTTTATTAGCATAGACTAATTATATATAATGGATTTCTTTATGGCGTTTTTCACACATGCATATGGTTTATGTTGATCGTATGTACTCCCCGTTGCCCTCTCCCACTGCACTGCAATTAGAAGGGGGCACATAACTTCTTTATTATTGTTGCTGTTGTTTGTGTATGTGTGTGTGCAAGTGCACATGTGTTACAGTGCGCATGTGGAGGTCAAGGGACAACTTTTGAGAACTGAATCTTACCTGAGACCTTGTGGAGACAAGGTCCCTCTTGTTCCTGCTGTTATCCAGTAAGCTTCAGGCTAGCTGGCTCCCAAGCTAATTCTGTTATCTAGTAAGCTTCAGGCTAGCTGGCTCCCAAGCTAATTCTTTCTCTACTACCCATCTTGCGGTAGGAGTGTTGGGATTACCAGTGAACAACTCTGTATCTGGCTTTTTCACATAAGTGTTTTTATCATCTGAGCTGTCTCCCTGTACATGGTTTCTTGATCTTTTACCTAAACCACTGTTCATCTTAAATATTCACTGGGGGATGTAACTTCATTGTAAAGTGTCTGTGGGAGCCCATCAGTTCATTGGGTACTTGGTACAATAACAATAACAGCATAGGAATTTGCATTATGGTTATGATCTATAAACGTGAGTGAATGGGAACATGAACTCTTCAGTATCTTTTTGTTTTTTGTTGTTTTTCAAGATAGGGTTTCTCTGTGTAGCTTTGGAGCCGGTCGTAGATCTAGCTCTGTAGACCAGGCTGGCCTCAAACTCACAGAGATCCAAGTGCTAGGATTTAAAGGGTGCACCACCACCCTTCAACTATTCAGTATCTTATCACCATTAAGTCTCAATTTTGTATTCAAAGCTCTGTGAGGTAGACATTGTTCTTTCTATTTTTACAGGTTGGATATAATAAAATTCAGGAAGTAATCGACTTGTTCAAAGTCACCCAAGGAATAAAGTCAGCCCTGGAACTCAATCAAGACTTCTTGACTAAATTCGGTGTTATTTGTACAACAAGGATGCTGTGCAATATAAGGACAATAAGCCCCAAAGAGTGAGCAGCAGGAACATTTCAGATGGGAGGAAAGATTTTAGTTTTAGAGGCTCTCCTTTCTTGCAAAGTTCTGAATGCAAATTTTGACTCTAGAATCCCAATTAGCACATTGTTAGCATATTGATTTTGTCCTGCTCAACCATCAGTATTTGCCTTGGAGAGCAGCTGGCTCACCTAAGGAAGTTATTTCAAGCAGGGACTATCTATAGTGCTCTCTTAGAGCCAAAGGGGCCTCACTATCCCCTCACTGACCTCAAATATTTACTGTTCTATGCTTTAGTGTTGCTGCTCACTAGCACCAGAAGCTTGAAAAGGGGGGACTTGTGTTGTGGGGTACTCAGTCTCTGCAGTTCTTCAAGACTGTGTCTTTGAGACTTGGTGGACTTCCTTTCCAGAATAATCTGCTGAAGAACTTACACACAAAAATTTCCGTATACATCAAGGAATTAGTTCACCCTCAGGGTTGTCTCTTGGTCCCCCACCAAATCAATTATTTACACATTAGTTCTGGAAGTCGCTGATTTAAAAGCCATGTAGAATGGCCGCTGAAAGGTGAGCCTGTGAGACCAGCCTACCAAGTAGGGATCTAGGTCCTGCCATTAGGAGCTGGGAGATCTTGGCAAATGATTTACCGTCTGGGCTTTAGCTAAAAGGTGGAGACGATAATGGGCTCCACCTTATTGGTGGGATCATGGCATTGCTGTAAATGCTGATAAATTATTGAAAGTAAAACCCTTGAACAATCTCTGCCACTGGGCTAGGCAGAGAATTCTTTAATGTGCTCCCTGTGATGCTCTGCCCTGGAGAACCTGGAAACGTGGTGAGCTGGCCCTCCTGTGTTCGGGTGGGCCCAGTTGCTTTTAAAACAGGAAGATTTTCTGGGAGGGGTCAGTTTAACCATAGCAGCCCCTTGAAAGGCAGAGCACATTCTTCTGCCTCTGGCTGAGTAGGAAATCAGATTCCCAGCCCGAGAAAGACTTGAAGTGCTGCTGGTAGCTTTGAAGCTGCGTGCGGGCAAATGAGAAGGAATGTGGGGAGTTCTAAGAGGCTAATAGAGACCCAGACTGAACTGCCAGCAAAGAAATAGAAATCTCAACCCTATAGCAGCAAGGAACTACGTTGGGCCAGCATCATGGATTAGCTTAGAAGCCAGTTCTTCTCAGAACCTCTAGATAAGTGCCTGCCTGTCTGACACCTCAGTTTCAGTCTCGTGGGACTGTAAGCCAAGAGGCCTAGACTGCTGAGCTGTAGCGATATTAGACAGCGAATGGGTGTGGACCTAAGTCACCAGGCTTGCAGGAAGTAGTCATGTGGCAATCAAAGACTGACATAATTACAAGGACGTTCTTAATAAGCAATCACTATCATTTACATTTATTATTAAACACCTTACACAAATGACACAGTGCATGAGGGGCTGGGAACACAAAGTTGGACAAGTCATGGGAGAGCCAGGCTGTGCTTAGTTTATGGCCAGGAAGATTAGTCTTTAGCTTTTCTGTGAACTTCAGAATCTACAAAGAACTGCTGTTAGATCTTACACATACTAATTCCCTCTTTACTTTCACTTACTTCTTTATTATAAATCTTCGTTTTGTAGGATAGCTTCTATTTATTCTTTGATATTCTTTGAATATTTTATTCTTTGATATTCTTTGAATATTTTATTCATATGTATATACAAAGTATAAGCACCTTTAAATTTTTTTCACTTTTAACCAGTGGGTAGGCTGTGTTTAATCACCAACAGTAATCTATAGCCATGAAAGAATGGGAAATTGGATTTATCGACTTTTTTTCTGTGTATAACCATTAGGCTGTCTGCGATGCTCCTGGCACGTGTTCACAGGGGTGTAAGTTATATAATGGGGGTGCCTGTTTCTGACAAAGGATCTATAAAACCCTTTATCGCTAGGATCCACCACCTGGTGTTTTCAACCACCCCGAGCAAAGAACAATTCCCAGTTTAATCAACTGGAATACAGAGGGAGCAGTGGGGTCTCAGTGTGAGATCCCTTGAAGTTATTCCAAGGGAAAGGGACCTTTTGTTACAGAGACAGCTCATTTGAGAGTTCACTGGCCTGTGCCACTTCTCCAGCTGGCAGCCCAGCAGGGACTTTCTGATGCTTTCCTAGACTTGAAAGCCAGTTTTTGGTGGGAAGAACAGTGATGTTGTCATTTTGGGGGGATGGTGGGGGCAAAAGAGAGACTGGGGAAGAGTTAAGGCAGCGATTTGGTGACTTTTATTCAAGTGTGCACCGACTTCATTCTTTTCTGTCTCTGCTTTGTGATAAGATTAGCAGATGTTTGTGTAGTTAACTGAGGTAGTTGTGACAATATTGCTGGGTTTTAATTTCATTCATTTTATAGGATCTTAAATTGGCTCTGAGTAGATGGTGGAAGCTATTTGTTGCCCAAAGGCATTCTGAAGCAGTTAGTCTCTTTCTTGAGTTGAGAACTTTTTTTTTAACCACTGTGACCCCCTCCAGTGGAAAGATATGAACAATTCTAAAAGCCATTACAGTTTCCAGATCCGTCTGATGGAAGTCCTGGATGTGAAACTGATAAGGATCTCAAAGTCATGAGGTCTATGCCAGCAAAACTGCCTGGGTAGGCGGGATACCCATGACTCCAGCATGGGAGATCAACACTTGAGCTGATCTCCATGTCAACTCCAGTTGAGACCTTCTTCAGATCAACAGTGGGGCAGTGGGAGTTGCCTTGAAACCATCCACTACCACTTCCTGGCAATGGGACCTGAAGCGAAATGCCTGGCCTCCTAAGTCCTGATTTCCTCATCTAACAACGAGGAGAAGGTAGTCTTTAACATAGCTGGGAGGATTAAAAGGAACAGCCGGTATAGTCTGACTTTGCAGCTTCTTCCCTGATACCTGTCACTGCAGGAACCAACGTGGGCAGATGCTGGTGAGCCTAGAGGTTGTAGGGTAGATGGAGTTGCTTAACTCCAGACCTCATAACCAACCACCTACTCGGTGTCTCCTCCCACTTGTTCCCCAAACCTCCTGCATGTCTTTCAATTTCAAATAAATGGCATCTCTATCCTGATAGGTCTCAAACTAGGACTCAACCTGGGGTCAAAAGGTTGAGGTGCCTATTAACATAGCAACGCGGACCTCTTACCCGGTCCTGGGTCCTCAGAACTTCTTACCCCACCCTCCACTCTCAACCTCTCCCGCTCCCGAGCTTCACTGCCATCCCTCCAGCTGCTCTTCCTTCTACAACCCAGCCATTCTGGCGACACTGCCCTTTTTACCTCTTGATGTTCTTGGCCTCCTGGCCTCGTAGGCCAGCCTGTGCTCTCTCTCTCTTTTCCTCTCTCATTTCCCCTCCCCAAAGTCTGGGTCATTCTGGACTCTCCCAGATGGCTCTGCCGGTATTCTCCCTTATATCTGTGTTAAAAAGTCTCAGTCCCTTAGGAACAGGCACATCCTTCTTTTATTTATTTATATTTTTGCATTCATATTCATTCTTCGAGTTGTGATGACCAAAAACTTAATTGTTATTCCTGACTTTTATCACCCTCTGACCCCCTTCATCTTCATCACGTTCTGATCCTGTTCATCCTGTCAGGAAATTCCTCTGACTCTAGCTTCAGAGTATGGCTAGAATCTAACCGCTTCTGGACACCTCTGTAGTTAACCAGTGCCTGTCATCTGTGTCCTTTCAATGCAGAGATCAGGGCGATTTTGTTGGAATACAAATCTCTCTGACTCAAAACTTTCCAGCGGTCTCCCTATCCCCGTGCAAAATGGCACCAAATGGCATCATGAAGGGTGGTGACGTGGGTGGTGAAAGAATTTACCAAAGCAAGAGCAGACAAAGAGAGGCTGTATTGAACTCCACTGGAGGAATGCAGGGGACAAGTTCCCAGTGTGTTGCTGGGAGGGGCTGGCAGTGCATCTGGAGCAGTTGGAGGGGATGGTTTTCGGGCTTGTCTTCTAGGCCCTTTGTAGGGGCTGTGTATATGGCAGACCGGTGATATCTCATTATCGTTGTGTAGTAATTTGTTTCGCTTGAGGTTCCTCATTAGTGTAAGAGGTCATGGGTCATTAGCATTCCAGATGTCTGAGTAAGACATGATGGATCAGGCTCCAAATGGTTATGATTTGTTGTTCAAACGTAGGCATTTTGTTGTTATTTTGAGCTTTTTTTCTATACCTATCTCAATAAATCAAAGGCCTCATAATGGTCTATAATGGTGACTTGGGCCTTGTATACAGATCCAAGCCTGTTTGTAATAAACCCTTTTAAATCAGTGACATCACGGGACACATATCTGCTTTGCCTGAGAGTCTGTCCACTTGTCCTCAGGGGAGGAAGCAGCACCTAATATACATTCTGTTTCTCTTTCCTTGGAGATTGGTGCCTATGCAAATCAAAAGCTTGATCCAACAGGCAGTCTCCACACTCACACTTATGAATTCCCCATTTTTCCTGGATGCCCCTCATTACTTGGTATTATTATTACTGTAATTTAAAAACCATTAGATGAAGATGATATCACCTTAATGTTCTAGCTTATAATTAATAACTTACAACTGACTAGTTGGTCCGTAGCTTTGGCTCTTTGTGTGTATGTGTGTGTGTGTGTGCATGTGTGTGTGCATGTGTGTGTGCACATGTGTATGTTGTAGAGTATCAGCTTTCATTTTTCTCTTATTTGATAATTTTAAAATATATTAGTAACTTGTAGTAATTGATATAAATATTGTCTTTCTCTCTATAAAGACAGTAAACAGAACTTTTTTGCTGCACATATTTTTCTGTCTTGTATTTTGTAATTTTTCCCTTTTCTTTAAGTTATGTTTTTGAAGTTTTTGAAATTTCATTTGGTTGAACTTAATAGTTCTTTACATTTTTGTGTTTTCTGTTATGTTTGGGTTTGGGTTTAGAATTCAGCATTCTTCAATACTCAACTTCAATACTTAACTTTGGAAAAACCAAAAAGCCGAGATAGAAAAAAAATCCTGTACAATAAAAGGAACTTCTGGAGGCATCACTATCCCTTACATCAAGTTCTATTACAGAGCTACAGTAATGAAAATAGTTCAGTACTGGCATAAAAACAGACTGGTGTACCAAAGGAATCGAACCAAAGACCCTGATATTAACTTACACACTTATGAATACCTGATTTTGACAAAGAAGCTAAGAATATAAAATGGAAAAAAGAAAGCATCTTCAACAAATGGTGTTGTCAAAACTGAATATCAGCTTGTAGAAGAATACAAATATGTTCATATCTATCCCCAAGCACAAATTCAAGTCCAAATGGAACAAAGGTCTCAGCATAAATTCAGCCACACTGAACCTCAAAGAAGAGAAAGTGGGAAGTAGTCAAATGCATGGGCACAGGAGACCACTTCCTAAATATAACCCCAGCAGCACAGACACTGAGATCCACAATTAATAAATGGGACCTCCTGAAACTTCTTTAAGAAGAGAAGCTTATGAAAGGCAAAGGGCACGGTCAATAAGACAAATGGCAGTCAATTGAATGGGAAAAGATCTTCACCAACCCCACATCAGTCAAAGGACTGATCTTCAAAATATATAAAGAACTCAAGAAACTAAACATCAAACTACCAAATAATCCAATTAAAAAATGAGATACAGATTTAAACAGAAAATTCTCAGCAGAAGAATCTCAAATAGCCAAAAGACATTTAAGGAAATGCTCAACATCCTTAGTCATCGAGGAAATGCAAACCAAAATGCCCCCGAGACACCATTTTACACCACTTAGAATGGCTAAGGTCAAAACCACCGATAACAGCATATGCTAGAGAGGATGTGGAGTAAGGGGGACACTCCTCCATTGATGGTGGGTGCACAAACTTGTACAGCTGCTTTGGAAATCAGTATGGCGGTTTCTCAGAAAATTAGGAATCAACCTATCTCAAGACCCAGCAATTCCACTCTTAAGGCATATACCCAAAGGATGCTCAATCATACTATAAGGACATTTGCTCAACTATATTCATAGCAGCATTATTTGTAATAGCCAGAACCTGGAAACAACTGAAGTTTGCCCCTCAACTGAAGAATGAATAAAGAAAATGTGGTACATTGACTCAATGGAGTACTACTCAGTGGTAAAAAACAATGACATCTTGAAATTTGCATGCAAATAGATGGAGCTATTAAAAAAAACATTCTGAGTGAGGTAACCCAGATCCAGAAAGACAAACACAGTATGTACTCACTCATCGGTGGATATTAGATATAAGGCAAAGAATAACCAGCCTATGGTCTACAGCCCCAGAGAAGCTAAGTAGCAAGGGGAACCCTAAGAGAAACATACATGTATCCCCCTGGGAAGGGGAAATAGACAAGATCTCCTGAACAAATTTGTAGTGTAGGGATGGGGGGAAGGGAGGACATAAGGGGAGAAGGAGGGGAGAAAGGGACGGGGGAGGAGAACATAATGGAACAGGATGGCTGAGATGGGGGAAGGACAGAGAGGCAGAGAGAGGAAAGAGAGATCTTCACTAAGGGAACCATTATGGGGCTAGCAAGAAACCCGGTACCAGGGAAATTCCCAGGAATCCACAGGATGACCCCAGCTAAGACCCTAAGCAATAGTGGAAAGGGTGCCTGAACTGGCCTTGTCCCTTTAATCATAGCAATTTCATCCAGCAATTGATGGAAGCAGATGTAGAGATTCACAGTGAAGCACTGGCTTGAGCTCCCAAAGTCCAGTTGAGAAAGGAAGAAACGATAATATGAGCAAAGGGATCAAGACCATGATGGGGATACCCACTGAAACAGCTTACTTGAGCTAAAGGAGCTCACTGAGCTGGACAGACAGCCAGGAAACCAGCATAAGACCAAGCTAGGCCCTCTGAATGTGGGTGACAGTTGTACGGTTGGGGCAGTGGGACCAGAATTTATCTGTGCTGCTGGAACTGGCTTTTTAGAGCCCATTTTCTTTGGAGGGAAACCTTGATCAGCCTAGACATAGTGGAGAGGGCCTTGATCATGCCTCAGAGTGATGTGCTAGACTTTGTTGACTCCCCATGGGAAGCCTTACCCTCTCTGAGGAGTGGAAGCGGGGTGGAGTGGGAGGAAGGTGGAGGGAGTGGGAGGAGGGAAAGGAGTAGGAACTGGGATTGGTATGTAAAATGAAAAAAGATTATTTTTCAGAAAATAATTAATTTTTAAATTAATGTATAATTTGATGTTCTTTCCAAGCACACCTGACCTTTTGATGTTGTAGCATGGTATTCATCTGCAAAAGTCATGCTCAAAGAACCACACTATTGAGTTACAAAGAAAAAAAATCATACAGTATGCTGGAGCTGCTTCCGCTCCATCAGCCAATAGACTTTAAGATACCAGCCCACTTGGGCATGGTCTCACAACCAGGCAATGGTGGCACACACCTTTAATCCCAGGACTTGGGAGCCAGAAACAGGTGGATCTCTGAGAGTTCGAGGCCAGCCTGGTCTACAGAGCAAGTTCCAGGACAGGCTGCAAAGCCACACAGAGAAAACCTGTCTCGAAAAACCAAAACCAAAAAACCAAAAACCAAAAATACAAAAACAAAACAAAGAAAAACAAAACAAAACAACCTCGCAACACTTTAGGAAGCTTACAGGGTTTTGTGGATCACATTTATAGTGACCTTTGGCCTTGTACAGTTGTCTGCAGGGTACAGGCTGGGCACCAACCTTTAGATGCTGCAGAATGCCATACTGAGATCTTAGACTTTTAATTTCTATTGTTTAACCTTTTAAATTTACAATGAATTTTTATTTCCATAAAATTGTAATAATATAGACTTCCTACATGTATTTTACCCTATTTCTCCAACTGCTCACATGCTGTTTTCTATGACATAACGTGCAAAACCAAAAAAATTAACACCAGTGTGGTATTTCTAAGCAAATCATTGGCTCTATTTGAACTCCATTATTTCCCACAACTGTTCAGCAACTGCTCCATGATTTGCTTCTTTAGTCTTAGCCTCTTTTTAGTCCCTTGTGACTTATGACAGATTCTTAGTCTCTCATGGCATTGGTGCTTTGGAAAAACACACTTCAGTCTGCAGAATGTCCCTAAGCTTGGGTTGTCCACCAGTCGGTTTTTCTGATGAGTCAGACGAGGTTATGTAGCTCTGGTGAGAACATATCAGAAAGAGGCTTGGTGCGATAACACCCACCTCTCATCCCAACACTCAGGAGGCAGAGGCAAGCGGATCTCACTAAGTTCAAGGTCAGTCTGGTTCACACAGTGAGTTCCAGGCCGGTATGCACTGCATAGTAAGACCTTGTCTCAAAACAAAAACTAAAGAAAAAAAGCAAGCAAGAATGAATGAAAAACACATTAAAAGTTATACCAGTGTCCTTCCTAGTGAATGATATAGGGCCCATGATAGCAATACATTTTTATTACTGGTCATATTGATCATAATATCTTGGTTCACATAGTATGTGCTGGATTTCTATACTGCAGAGGTGCTATCTTCCCTACAATATATAAATTCTTGGAAGATTTGTTTTGAGACCTCGCAAATATCACATTGTTTCCTCTAATTTTTGCCATTAATTTACCATACACATGTGGGTATTGCTTAATATAATTACTATCATTATTTTCCAGTGATGTTTTGCTATTTAACTGTTTTTTCTACTGTCATTAATCAAGATTTTTCATAAGGAAATGTCTCTTCTCCTAGTTAATTAGTTGCTTAATAAGGCAACCAATTAATGTTAGGGTAGATTCACAGCTGCTTATTTTATTCTATGGTTATAGACCCCAGCAACCTTGTCCGTTTTGTTACTTAAGGTAGTCTGCCTCAGGACCATTGGTTCAAATATATTTTCCGCAGGCCCAATTTTTCCTCATTATTTGTTTATTATTCTTTGTGTGTATGTGCACATGTGTGTGAGTGGTCTTTAAGAATGGAAGGGTGATGTCAGATTCTGTGGCACTGGAGTCACAGGCAGTGATGAGCTGCCTGGTTTGAGTGCTGTGAACTGAACCTGGGTCCCTCTTTAGCTCATGCTCATAACTGCTGAGCCATCTCTCTCACCCTATATTTCCCTCCCCTCCCTTTTTTTTTTAAATCTAGCTGTGTTCTTTGTTCTTCATCATCTGTTTTTATTCTGTTAGGTAGGTAGGTAGAGATAGAGGGTTAGTTATTGTCTCACAGAGACTATAATATCCTTTTGGGTTTTATGGTGTCCTGCCTCACTTGAATGCAGGGAGCTTTGCCTTGGGAAAGTGGAGGACCTTGAATCACAGGGCCCTTTGGACAACAGCAGGTCTAACACATGCCATCTTACTGGTTCTGAAATTAACACCCGATGGAAGAGATCGCAATCTCAGCTTCTCGGCTCCAGCCCAGCACTGTTTCTATGCACTTAAGACAGCTTCAGGCTGACGATAACACTTCTGAGAATATGCCATCTGCTTGGCTCTCAGCTTTGAGGCTCTTAAAACACTAGGAAAGAAAGAATTGCAGACTCTTGACTGTGAGAACTTTATTAGAGGGATGTCTTCCATCTCATCCTCACTGGAGAAGGCTGTGCTGCTGTCAAGTAATGAACACTTAGCGCATCATAAATGGACAGAATGGGTGTCTGTGTTAAGAGTCTTGACATTGGGTTGTCTTTGTGGAATCTTGGCTCCCAGAGGCTCCCTGCCAGGTGTCACCCGGTCCATCTGGCCGAGTAGCCTCTAATCCTTGAGCTCTGGTCTGTGACTAACCAGTCCTTCTCTGGTTGGATTAGCCTTCAGGGTCAGCTTGGCCACTTCCTTCCTCAGGCAGTGTGCTGTTGCTGCCAACCACGGGGAGGGTGGCGTAATGAGATGCAGAAACTTGTGATGGGTGTGCCTGTTTGGGGATGTGAGTGAGCAGGCTGGCCAGCCATGTAGAAGGAAAGGAGTCTTTAAGAACATTAGTAGATTTTTAAATACTCTGTCCTTCTCCGCATCTGTATTGTCAAGTTCAAATGATGAATTCGGGTTAAGTGAAGAAGATTTTCTGATAATAAGGATTGAGATAAGTAAGTGAGATGTTACCTATGGGATCATGTGTGTGAGTGATAGTGGCTGACATCAAAGGAATACCCCTTGGACCCTTTCCTCTATGTGGCATTTCTCCTATATTATTTTCTCCTTCAGTAGCCTGTTTGTAATTTGGAAGATGATTTAGTTGTTGAGCCGTCTCAGGTGGGTATGCTGTCTTAAAGCCAGCAGCAAACTGGGCCAGCCTGACAGTTCAGACCCTTAATCATTAGTAAATCTGTACGTCTATGAAAATAAAAGCTCTGATGCCCAGGGCAGACAGAGAGCACACAGATTGAGAGGTAACTTTCCAATCCTCTGGCTACAGCTGTTTATCTTCTGTTCCTCTTTTTCCAGAAGGAAGACATTGGATTTAAATTCAGTTACCNTCAGTTACCCAGAAGAAATGTATTCTTTCAAAATATGTCCAGTAATCCAGTTACCATGTGTCAGGTGCAGTGCTAATGTCACTGGGAATTTAGTCATGAGCAAAATGCCTTTGGCCCCACTGAGTTTAAGGTCTAAGCAGTGCCACCCAGCAGAGATAGGATGTGAGGCCAGATATGGCGGGGTTTGCCTGTGATCCTAGCACGCTGAAGGCAGAGGCAGGAGGACTGGGAGATTGAGGCCAGCCTGGACTCATAGCAAGACGCTATCTCACGCTCACTACTGATAAGAAGAAATTAAGTGTTAGCCTAAGTGTAACTTAAAAAATTTGAATAGCAACCATAAAAAAGAAAAACTAAAACTTTAATTTCATTTAATTCAATTTAGTTAACATACTGTATTGACATGTAATTCAACAATGCTACAATGATTGAGACATTTTATGTTCTTTGGTAAAAGGTATTACTGTCTCCATGATTGGGTGTGGATTTAGCACCTGTGACCCAGCTCTCAGGGCCAGCGGCTGCTGTACTGGGCCAGGTAAGCTTGTCATAACAAGACAAGGTTTAGATTTAATGGTGAGAAGTGGAATTTACAGAATGTGTGAGAGAAAGCGGGCTTCTTGGGAACAGCAGGAGGGAAGTCTAGGAGTTAAAAAATCAGAGAAAATAAAGCCAGTGTGCTGAGTTTCTGGGGGTGGGACAATAGGGAGAATGGTGGGGCCAAAACAGGGAGAGGGAGCGATCCAGGAGAAATCTGATTGCAGAGGAAAAAGAGCTTATTGACTGGAGATACTGATATCAGCTACAGAGACATGGGGAAGGAAACAGGGGGGAGGGACTAGGCACTAGCTTTCAAGGCCCAGAGAATGGACAAGTTACACTGTTTGCTGATGTTCTGGTGTCTGAACTTCTCAGGGATAGTTCTTTACGTGCCTGGAGACCACAGCTGAAGTAGAAGCTGGGGCAAATTGGTCAGATGGATCCCGAAGGGAGGAAATATAAGGTGAACACAAACTGTGTCCTAAAAAGACCAAAGGTAGCCGGGCAGTGGTGGCACACGCCTTTAATCCCAGCACTTGGGAGGCAGACAGAGGCAGGCGGATCTCTGTGAGTCTGAGGCCGGTCTGGTCTACAAGAGCTAGTTCCAGGACAGGCTCCAAAGCTACAGAGAGAAACCCTGTCTCGAAAAACAAAAACAAAACCAGAACAACAACAACAAAGACCAAAGGTAGTGAGGGAGCTGCAGCTGCTGGGAGGACCAGCTTCCAGCCATGCAGGGCTTCATGGGGGATCCTACCGAGTCAGCAAATTAGGACTTTCGCATCTGAGGGAGTGAGGGAAAGACTCACGCACTCTTGATGATTCCCTTCTGACTTCTTTTCTATTCTTCTTATCTTTCCAGGTGTTTTCCTTCTCTCATTCTTGACGTTTTCCTTCTAACCAACTTTATTTTTCCCCCTTACATCTTATATACTCCAGTAAATTCTTTCAAGCAATATAAAAAGTACAATGTAGTAACATTCTATTTTTCAAATGAATGAATACAAGGGAAAGAACAGCATGTTTTCCATATCCCTTACATGATTAAACATTTTACGTATTACAGGTGGAAAACAAGTTGTCCCAAGAACTCGTACACATTCATGTTTTAAACGACTTGTAGATTAACGGAATCTGAGCAAGCAATGTATTTTTTTTCAGCCAGTTCTTTTGTTGGCAGGCTGTATTTTGCAGTTACAAAGAAAGGACCAATCACTTTATTCTTTTTTTCAAAAGGTAATCTTATAAGGAATCTTAGAAGAATCCCAGACCTAAACTTTTATATATGAAAAACAACCAGTCAGCTCTGCTTTAAATCTTTAGGGTGCATACCCACTCATCAACAGTTTTTATATCAGGAAGCTGAGGGTAAGAACAGGCACAGGAATTAATCACCCCATTTGGTCACCAACCCATCCTAGCAAGAAAAGCATGTAAGCTAATAATAATTGGGCTGCTTTGTTTTTGATCCCTAACCTTAATGAATCTATCACTCAACTATGTGTCCTTATGAACTTTAGATTGTTTTCTAAGTTTTTCCCCCCTCAATGCTATTTGACAAAAACATCTAACCTTAAGTTATTTTCAAAGCTTTGTTTCCGCTGTGATGCATTCTGAAACCCGTGAACTCATCTCCCAACATTAAGACTGAGAGAATTTAAACTAGCTGGGCTACTGGGACTCAGTTGTTTTTCGTAATCCTTAACCTAAGCCACAGTATGCCTCCTCAACAGAAACCCGTGTGTTCTAGCTGTGTGACAGTTTGTCGTTTTATTTTTTATCCTCTGCAGGCTCTGCTTCATCAGAGACAGGGGCAACATTCTAGTCTACATTTATCTATGTTAATTTTTCTACCAAACTAACCTCTGTCATAATTCTTTACTATATTTATGAAAAATCTTCAATCAAAATCTTACTTAAACTAACATTATTATTGTGTAAAA
>LOJH01003000.1:7624-28647 GCA_001685095.1 Ellobius talpinus
GCTCTTGTAGACCAGGCTGGCCTCGAACTCACAGAGATCTGCCTGCCTCCGCCTGCCAAGTGTTTGGATTAAAGGTGTGCACCACCACCACCCAGCTGTGCCCAGCTTTTATGTGGGTCCTGGGAATGGAAACTTTGGTCTTTACCACCTAAAAGTCTTAACCAGTCTCTGGAATGACAGACAGGACAGCTGTGCAGTGGCCCACCTGGAAATTGTCTCATGTGTGAGCTACCAGGGCATAAAGCTAGATCAGTGGTTCTCACCCTGTGGGTCGAGACCCCTTTGAGGTTCAAATGACCCTTTCATAGGAAGTGAATATCAGATATCCTGCGGGTCAGATATTTGCATTATGATTCTTTACAGCAGCAAAATTACAGTTATGAAGTAGCAATGAAATAATTCTATGGTTGGGTCTCCATACCGTGAGGAACTGTATTCAAGGATCACATCATTAGGAAGGTTGACAACCACTGTTGTAGATACTTGTTCAGCTAAACAAATCTGTTTTAAGATGGGATCCAGACTAAATGGAGGGTATGAAATAATGCCAGGATGCCCTGATCACCAGCCCATGTCCTTTGTATGTCCTTTGTATGTCCTTTGTGCAGAGTGAGAAGACAGGTGTCCCTAATAAGAAGCTTGAGTTCTTAATCATTAATGCAAGACTGTTTCCAGGCCTGGTGACATGGTCATATCCCAAAGGGGCTCAGGAGAGGTCCTCCTGCCTATGAAAGTGGTCTTCAGGGCTGTGAAACTCCCAAGGCCACTCTGACAAGTGCATGTGTTTCTCCTCCAGGACTTGGGAGGAAGGCAAGGTGCTCATCTTTGACGACTCCTTCGAGCATGAGGTGTGGCAGGATGCCTCGTCGTTCCGGCTGATCTTCATCGTGGATGTGTGGCACCCGGAGCTGACCCCTCAGCAGAGGCGCAGCCTTCCTGCAATCTAAAAGGAATCATCACAGCCTTGGGTGCGCTCCCGGGAGGCTGCCTTTCTGCTTCTCCCGAGGTGCAGAGATAGACGTCCAAGCACCGTGACTTTATCGTTCCCTCGCCTTGCAGCTAACGACCTCTAAGGTTCCTTCTGGATGGGAAGTCGCTGGGAGGAGTATTTGCCTTACTGCAATTCATTTAGGAGGCCCCTTGCTTCAAGTCACCCGTGGCAGCACAGACATTCTGCCTGGACTGAAGGGGAACATTTGGCTGTGTCTACATTGCCAGCCAAAGATATTTTTCTACATGGAGCAGTATACACGTAGGCTATACCATACGGAGAAACTGTGAATGAATCACTTTTGTTTGTAATTTTTCTAGGCAGTTATATTTTTCTAGGTAGCCAAACTATTCTGTCACCATCTACCCTGCGTTTCTGTTGACTTTGATGAGAAGTACAAATGCATCCCTTCTGACTGTTAAGTAGTAATTTTCTGGTCAATTCAGACATATTCCTTTTAGGGAAAAAAAAAACACTTGTGAAAAAGGCAACTTGATTTTGTTTTCCTAATGTAAATGGGAAGTTGCTCCGGGACATATAAACTGTGCCAACCCTTGCCCTTGGATCTCCCTGTGTATCTTCGCTTAGACTCAGCATCTTCTCCTGTCTCTGTGCTTATCATGGAAATGCTATCAAGCTCTTATTCCTAAGAGCAACGCTTTCTCTTTGACACTGAGCAAAGCCATGGAAATATTTCATGTTGTAATAAGACAATACCACAGATAACAGGGCTCAGAGATCTAACATGGATGTGAATGTTCCCACTCAGGGTCAGGTGACCAGATAGCCTGGACTCTTTGCCTTCTGTGCACAGGACCTGGAATCTGCAGTGGCCACCTGCTCTAGGTCCACTTGGATGCCAAGAAGATGGCTGCTTGGTTTCTGAGAGTCTCCTCACAATTTTGTCCAGAGCAGTGTAGGAAGTTCCCAGGAATGCTCCTGGGAATGATCCTCCCCCAGGTGGAGGGGGTAGAATTTGTTGAATTCTGAATTCACAGGCAGTTTCCGTCATCCACACTCAAAAAAAGCCTGCCATCTAATAATTATTATTTTGAAACAGCGTTTCACATGTATGTTTGGTCTGAGTACGGCCCATGGCATAGGAAGAAGAGTGGAAAGTCATCTTGCTCCTCGTTCCAAAGATGATCAGTTCACCGGTAAAGCATCACTGCCTTTGATTTTCTGTTTGACAGTTGAAGCTAATTCAAGCCTCAGAATGTAATGCCATTCATGCACTGATCTCTAAGTCAGTTGGACAATGCTGTAGAAATGACACGTATTCCAGCCCCATAGGTGGATAAAACAGAGATGCATTCTTTTTCATACAATGTCAAAAAAAGATGCTTTCTGAACCTCACTTAGTGAGCAATTCTTTGAGATTGGTATCGATCCTTTTTCTTTTAGCTTAAGGATATTAGCTTTTAGTAGGAAGTTTACAAAATATGTGACCATTCATTAAAAAAGGTACTTTTTCCTTCTTTTGTCAATGTTCAAAAATTCCTCTAAGGCATGGAAGGGAAATAGCAAATCATCACCAAATTCCAGAAAAGAAAACAAACTCTCAGAAAACAAAAGGTGTTTGTGTTCTTCAGTATTTATTAAATGGAGGAACTTACTGACAAAAGGCAATACAATTCAGTGTTCATGTTGTGACACTCGGCCGCTTATTGGGTTTGGTTCTCGACATATTACATACACATAACAAAACGCAAACCATATGTTCTCACTGTTAAACCGTCACCTTACATTCATGTCATAAAATGGTAGAAATAAGTGAAAATTAGCTTCTGACTTAGTAAATATAACATGGTTTTTAAAATATGGTCATTAGAGTAAGATTCTAAATATTGTCATGTGAAAAGCCAGAAGAACCATTACTGTTACACAAGTTGGCAGTCATTGACTCCAACAATATTTTGAGGACTTGGATCCCACATTTGTTTTCTAAACCCAAGCAATAAAGGATTTTCTCATTCACTTTCATCTTTCCGTTCTCTTACTTGTATCATGAGAAAAGAGTTTCCACCAATGCCTTGGTAGACATTTTTCAGGGTTGTTATTTTATGATTCAGAAGACTATACCAAATAAATTGGTGCTTTATAAATGATGATGCAATTGTTTGAGAAATATTTTAAATTCTGTCTCAGTTTCACTCCTTCAAGGTTGGAACATAAAAATAGTATTTGTTACTATTCTCTACTAGTGAAAAATAATAATAAATCAGTAGATCAACTGAGAAGGAATGTATGTCTAGAATGTAGCTCAGGGCTCAGGAGCGAAATACTTGCCTAGAATGACAAGGCCCTCATTTTGATCTTCAGCATGGGAAGGAGGGATGGAGAGAGGGAAGGAGAGATGAAGGGACAGAAGGAGGGAGGAAGAGTCAGAGAAAAAAACAAAAGAGAAGGGGGAAGAGGAGACATGGGGGAGGGATAGCAAAAGAGAGACACAGAGAGAGAAAAAGGCAGGAACAGAAGGTAGACAGAAGAGAGAGGTGTTCACAACTAGCTGTATTGTTTAGATGATTATGCCTGGTTGAAAGTTGAATTGATTTCCTGTTTTCTTAGGTTGTTCAACTAACAAATCAACCTACCAAAGGCTTAAAGTGTGAAATGTTTTACTAAGCATTTTCAATTGAGATTTCCTTTTGACGTTAAGCTCTGGTCGTATGAGTCAGTGCCTACGTCACACAGATAGGTAGGGAATAAGATATCTACGTATACTCAACTGGTCTGGGGAAACATGGCACAGATAAAATATCCTAACCTTTGATGTCTGTTTTCTGTCTGACTTCCTGCGAGTAGGGACTGGGGTCCGTTTCTAAGGAGACTGGATACAGACGTAGAGTGGTCTTTGGCATTTCATCTTGGCATTTTTTGTCTTCTCTTAGCTCAGTACTTACATGTTAAATCATCCTTGAGGCCCTTTCTGTGTGACAGACTGCCTGCTCAGGGCCTTTCTCCACAGTTCATAGGAGGGTGGGGACCAAGTGCCTTGCTAGCACTGTCCTTTGCTTGGGTAGGAACCCAAGAACTAACTTGAATGGGCTTATCAGTATGTTATTTTTTTTTCAATGAGTTTCCTTCTCTCTGTAGACATTCCCATGAATGCCTACAGGACATCTCTTTGCTAAGATGAAGCAGTCATTTGTCAGCTGCCTGTGTCTTCTTTAAATCCAATTCATGAAGTTAGCTGGTGGCCCGACTAACAAATCATTCTTGCAGGATATTTAAATTAAGAACTTTGCCTACACCCGGACCTATGAGGTCATACTCTCAGGCTGAGCACTTAGATGCTGGTGATGGGTCGGAACATAAGTCAATAAAACTGGTCATTAGTGTAGCTACTATTGTCTTGGGGTTCTGCACTCCGTTACACTTGACCTTGTGCCTGAACAGTTTCACTCTGCTGTCTTTATCTGGAAATGCATGTCATCGTAATTTGCAAAACCTGGGGAGGGTCCTTGTGTGACTCCTTAGAGCAACTATTGTCCTAGTGTGTGAGCAGCAAATTCAGTCTTTCCCTGTGTGAGTGCATTTGCTACCATAAATGTGTGGGGAGGGAGAATCCTTTTTACACAGATGCCTCGCTTCATCCTCCTAATCCCTCCCTAAAACAAATTAATCAGTTAACTTTGAGTTTGAGGAGCATCCCTCCGATCTTTGTCCAGTGGGGGCTGCTCAGACTAATGGCTGCTGACGTAATGGCTGGGGAAGCAGTGGAGGACCTCCAGTCGAGCAGAGCCCGTGTGTCTGTAGGTCAGTTGCCCGGGTGCTCCCTGGGCGGCTGATCCACTGGAGGCTTGTGCATGGGAGCATCACGCGACGTGGCTCAGTCCAGAGCCAGCAGGGGCTGAGTGTTCTCGTTTTCTCCCTTCTCGTCGTGTTTCAGGGTCCCAGCTTCTACCACAGACTGAGATCTAACAAGAGAGGAAGGAGACACACACAATCACAGACAGTTCGTGCTGGTAGCCGTTGTTGTTCTCCTGGAGAATCAAGACATGGAGAACAGCTACTTAGCATTTCCTTTTTGCTGTCTGTTCCCACACACCACTTCATTTTTTGATTTTTTTTTTCTGATGATTGAACTCAGCCATTCTGAGATTCTACCCATACGCCTTTTTCTTCTGCTGAGTCTGACCGGTAGCTTTTTGCTGTCATATACCATAAAATGAGTATAACTTTCTGTGCTTGTGTCCATCCATCAAATAAAAATAAAGGTGATCTCAGAGACACAAAACCACTAATAAGAGTTTTGGGTGTGCTTGGTGGGTGTCTAAGGGGTTCTTCATACGTCTGAGCTTACCACTTTCACAGCCCTGAGAAATGGTGCTACCGTCTCCATTTTTAAGTGCAGGAAACAAGTTAAAGAATCAATAGACAAGTAACTTAGACAAACGATATGGCAAAGTGGAGAACGAGGTCTGCTCGTTATAGCTCTGTCCCTGGAAGCGCTGTGGCCTGCAGAGCTGCCTAGCGGAAAGTCTAATGACCCTTCCTTCCACTCTACTGGGAAAATAACTTGCTGTCCAAGGTTCTTAGCCCCTTTTATAATATGTATGTAATACAGAAAGCACAAGTTTAAAAAGTCAATCAAGGCTGAATATGGGTGGTGTCCGTGTGATGCCAGCTATGGGAACAGAGAGGCAGGAGAATCATATTTTCAAGACCGCCCTGGGAGTATAGTGAGTTCTGGACCAGCCTAAATTGCACAATGAGATCTATTTCAAAATAAAAGTAAAAAATGAATCCCTACAATTGCCATGAAATACACAAACAGCAAGTTTCTACTATAAACAGCAATCAACTCAAATGCCCTAACTAGATGTGTGCGGTGATTTGGAAGTGAAATGGATCCATCTGCTGCTGGGATGGCCAGATGAGCCGCAGGCAGTAGTAGAACTCTGGATTCTTGACGCACTTCTATGCATTTCTCTGCCTATTTAAGAGCCCAGCGTGAATGTTGGGCGAGAGGAAGGAATGCAGATTTGCATAATTACAAAAAAAATGAGAAACTCCTGAAGACATCAAGGCAAACAGGCCTGGAGGTTCAAACTGGTACAACCAGAATTTGGGAGGTGGAGGCTAGAGGATCGTGGGTTCAAGGCTAGCCTGATCTATGTTTTGAGGTCTCATCTAAAAATGAAATACAGCAAACATGAACGAGACTCAGAGGATCCCAGCAGTATGGCTACGAACCAGAAAATCAGCTACCTCCAGCACTTTAACCCACTGCCTAATTGGGCCTAATTGGACCACAGTCCTGGAGTCAGAGTGAGGTTTAATTCTCATCGGCACTGCTCACACACTCTTCCTGAAGACAGCCATCTCGGGAAGTTCACTCCTCTAGGCCTCAAAAGGTCAATCCCGTGAAATTCTCCTTTACGTTGAACTCGAAACTGGTTTGGAAAACATCTATGTCCTATCTGTTGTTCCTTCTCCCAGAGGCACAGAATTCCTGCCATCTGTCCCTATCTGCATATGGGGTTTGGTTCCAGGACCCTCCTGAATATCAGAATCAACAGATGATCAAGTCCCTCACATTAGGATGCAGCATCCACATAAACTTGTGCTCACCCTCCTGTAGATATAATTAATGCCTGCTACAAAGTACAGACCATATTGTTTACAGAAATATGACAGGAGGCAAAGGCTGTACCTGCTCAGTGCTTGAGTCCACTGTGTACAACCTTTGGCTGTGGAAGGCAGGGCATGCACAATACCACCAGGAGTCTGCTTCAAAGCCTTGTTTTAGTTCAAGTTCTCCCTCCCTAACTCCACTCCTCACTGAGGATAACTGGATTTTACTTGTGCCAAGATTTCTAGAACTCTCCACACCGGGCTGTCTTCATCATGGGGTGACTGTAGGACAGAGCAGCATGTTCACACCATTTGTCGATGTTCTGTTGGGGACAGCAAGGACCACATGCTCGGCTCTGGCATCAGTGTCTAGCAGGCCGACTTATAAGTGATGCTGTTCACCCGTCTCCTCCCTATCTCGAAGGTTCTACTCAAGAAACTTGAGGGGAAATCATCATTTTCATCGTTTTAAATTTGCTTCATGTCTCCAACCTGTCTCCATCCTTTTAGGTCTTAAAATGCTTCATCAATTCAAGTTATTATCTATGATTGTAATGACTATTAGGTTTGTTTTCAAACTTTCTGTACCCACACGATGATGAGAGAAAAGAGAGTAGATCTCAAATAGTTTTCAAACTCTCATCTGTCCCCACTGACTGATACTAAGTGATTGTAAATGGAGATTGCTCATTCATTTCCTGGCTGCCCAGATGTGAATAATCACACAAGAACTACACTAACTACAACACGGTGTGGCGAATAGCATATGCGTATTTCTAACTAAACTCATATCTTAAATGAACCCGTTTCTATTCATCTGTGTATCACCACGAGGCTGTGGCCTACCAGTAAGGTTCTGACTGGCAGCTGTCGTCTTTCTCCTTCGGCAGCTACACGGCATCTCTTTGACTCCTCCTACTCTCTCTATATCTCTGTTCAGATTTTCCACCTGGTTTTACTCTGCTAAGCCATTGGTCAAAACAGCTTTATTCGTTAACCAATGGCAATAAAACATTCACAGCATACAGAGGGGAATCCCACATCAAGTGGTGCTTGTGAAATTTGCTGTCTAACCATTACTATGACCAAACATGCAGAAATCTTAGTTGTTAGGTCACCCATCCAAACAAGAATGCAGACAGACCTGTGCAGATGCCCCCTTGTCCAGCTAGAAAGAAGGAGAGACAGAAGGAGACATCTATCTCTCACACACTAGTGTCGTCTGTCTTTATTCAGATGGCCAGTCTGAATTTACTCTCCCCTCCACATGGGATATAACTGGGACCTGTGTTATTTCTTTCAGTAGATACATTGGCATCAATGACCTGGAATGTCTTACCCAGTAGACTGTGTCTTGGTTGACTGGTAAGTGTCAACAGGCCTTTAAGGATGAGGAAGCAAACATTTTGCCCCAGGTTTGTATGTTCCCTAATAAGAAGAGTGCCATGGCCTCTTTCAATATGATGGAATTCTTTTTACCTAGCCACACAATAGATATTTAATATTAAGATTTTATATAAGTGACTCACTATTTCATAAAAAATTTAAAATTCACTGGAAAGAATAGCAAACTTATTTTTTTTAATGGAAAGGGTTAAAATGAGATTTAGTCAATGTGAGCACATTGGGAAGACATAAGCATCCAGCAAACTCTTCAAGCCTGTCTTCTGAGTCCTGAAGAGAGATCAAAGTTTAAATGAGGGCAGAGGATAAGAACAGTCCAACTCAACATGTAATCCCAAATACCACTGCCCTGTGGTTATCTGGATTTCAGTCTTGTCCTGTCTGACAAGTTGTTAGAACTGTTTGAAATCTCCTTCCAGGAGACAAGTGTCCCGTGTCTCCCCCCCTCCCCCGTCTAGTGCCCAGTTCCTTTTCCCAGCATGAGATTCCTGGGGAGATACTTGAATATTGCCCTCGGTGCATTAGCTAAGTTAAAATTCTCTCTGAACGTCGTCAGCTGCTTTCTGATGACAATGTCTCCATCTGGTCAGAGAGCTCAGGTACTGACTGTGTTTGGTGCAGCACCATAGACAAGTTCATTCTGGGCTCCATCTATGCAGGAGAAGCTGAGTTCTCATGCTAAAACAAATGTTTGTGTTGATCCTCTTCCCAACGTAGAATAGCATCCAACCCCAGGGTTAGGCAGGGAATGCTGAGCAATTTCAGTGGTGGAATAGGCAAACCCGAAAAGCTTCAGCTAGCCCTCACAACCATGACATGCTTTCTTGCTGTTCTGTCTTGGTCTGGTTTTCTTTCTTCCTCCTTTGCTTCCCTGTCTTTCTTCTCACTCTTTCTTCCTCCACGTTTGGACTTTTCCTCCTCTATGCGATAAAGGACTTTCGCTAAGGTTTAATATTCAGCAGATTCCAACGATGGGCTTCCAGGAAGAAGATGTCATCAAAAGCACAGGACTGATGGGCTTCCAGGAAGAAGATGTCGTTAAAAGCACAGGCCTGATGGACTTCCAGGAAGATGTCATCAAAAGCACAGGCCATGAGTCAGTTAGTTCATTCTGCACAGATCAACAGCTAGAACTACAATTTGGGTCTCAGGAGGAGGTTTATATCCAAAACCTTCCTTAGCCATGTTAACAGCTGACCATAACATTGTATTCTTATTAATGAACCTCTATCGCCTGTCTGAACTATGGATGACCCCTACAAGGGCCTGCCTGCCATGTCCTTTAAATGAAGTATACACCATAAGTCCCAATGCAAGGGCCCAAAGGAAGGCAGAGATGGTTCACATAGCCCTCCGCTGACTCAGGGGCTACCCATTTGTTTTCTACAGACCAGCCTCTGCATTTCACC
Organism: Ellobius talpinus; assembly: GCA_001685095.1. Classification (NCBI taxonomy): domain Eukaryota; kingdom Metazoa; phylum Chordata; class Mammalia; order Rodentia; family Cricetidae; genus Ellobius; species Ellobius talpinus. The sequence continues at coordinate 17,009 of LOJH01003000.1, forward strand.
AGGAAGAACCCCAGAAAGGTTGGTTTAGCTTTTGAAGTCAACAGCAGGTTTGATGTTGTGGAAGAACTCAGAACTATCTGATATCTTAGCATATAGGACTTCTGACTAGGAAGAGAAATTTCTACCAGAGTTGGGTGGGTTTGATCAAAGCACATTGTATCCATGTTTGGAATTCTCCAAGGATAAATTTAAAATATATTTAGGTCTGAGGAGATAGCTCAGTCAGTCACAAACATTAAGGGAGTATCTAGTCTAGTCTGCTCAGTCTGCTCCAGGGAGTGTCTAGTCTAGTCTGCTCAGTTGGCTCCAGGCCAGTGGAAAATCTTTCATAAAACATCAAGGTGAACATCACATGAGGAACAAGGTCTGAGGTTGTCCTCTTACCTACCCCAAAAATGTGCATACAGGTATGTGTACCCCATGTGCACACACCCCCATACAAAATGAACACATTACACATACATACACACACACACCATATATAAAAAATCCTAAGCAATCTGTATAATTCTTTTTCTTCAATGATCACAAGTGTCAAAGAAAGTCCCCCAAGGGGCCCTGTTGCCTTAGAACGATGATGCCAACACCAACTTTATGTCCTCAGGTAAACTCTGCCTCCTCCTTTGTAAACCAGAGATAATAATAATGCCTGTATTATAGTGGTAGTAGGATACTGAAGATTAGGGGCATTAAGGCACACATATGAATTAAGGGTATACATACCAATGTTAGCTCTAATTCTTGTACATTTATATACAAATATTGTCCTCATATCAGTTACTTAAATTTTTATTATTCTCATGAGTATTTTGACATAAGGTCTCACTATGTAACCCAGACTGGACTCGAATTCACAGTCCCCCTGCCTCAGCATTCCAAAATCTGGGATTACAGGCATTTGTGCCAATACTCCAATTCTTATAAAAACATGTCTCCCATGCCTGTTAAGAAATCCAACAATTAACATAATTACCCGTTATTTATAAATACTTTATTTTGGTCACAGTGAATGAAATCAGAAGAGCAGAACAACTTCTTTGAGAACAAAAGTGTCATAAAAATCACAGGCTGTGGGGTCATATCTTCACTTTAATTAACAAAAGGTATTTAATAATACTCAAGACTCTTCTACCTGTGCATCAGTCAGCCAAATGCCTCAGACACCTAAAAGGAACGGATGCAGCTAGTGAGATCGGTGGAGGGGGCAGAATAGATTTACTGAGAGCCGAGCTCAGCTGTCGGAAAACAAACCAGAAACCAGAGACTGGGGAAACAGACAGGAGAAAGGGCCCAGGGAGAAGAAAGTGAAACCAACAGCCTGATGTGGACTTTCTAACCAGTTTGTCTACAAAAATTTTTACTGTCCATTATGAAACCATCCCCATTATAGGAATTCTCCTGCCTCATTATTTCTTCTGCAAATGAGGTAACATGATTTCAGTACGTCCCTTGAAAGATGAAAATAGAAGTACTCAGAGCTCTGTGAAATGTGATCTAACATATAAAAGCCCCAGTATGTGCTTTCTGAGAATGAGTGCTGGGGGTCAGCTCACCTGATAACAGAGAGAGCCTGCATCTCCTCGCTTGAAGAAGATGAAAGAAAAGATCAAAACCTAACAAAACACACAGAGAGCAGATTGCTCACGCCATAAAAACGTTTAGCTGATTTAGCAATGACCAAACAATCCCTTTTAAAAGAGTCATTCTTGATGTGGGATTTCCCTCTGTATGCTTGAATACAATTGGTTAATTAATAAAGAAACTGCTTTGGGCCTATAGCAGAGCTATAGAGGAACAGAGCTAGGTGGGGAAAACTAAATGGAATGCTGGGAGAAAGGAGGCAGAGTCAGAGAGACACCCCTGCCTGAGACAGATGCCGGAACTTTAGCCGGTAAGCCACAGCCACCTGGCAATACATAGATTAATAGAAATGGGTTAAATTAATATGTAAGAGTTAGCCANTAGGTGGGGAAAACTAAATGGAATGCTGGGAGAAAGGAGGCAGAGTCAGAGAGACACCCCTGCCTGAGACAGATGCCGGAACTTTAGCCGGTAAGCCACAGCCACCTGGCAATACATAGATTAATAGAAATGGGTTAAATTAATATGTAAGAGTTAGCCAATAAGAAGCTAGAGCTAATGGGCCAAGAAGGTGTTTTAAATAATATAGTTTCTGTGTGGTTATTTCAGGTCTGAGCAGCCAGAAACCAACAAGCAGCCTGCTGCTACACACTCAACTCTGTATCGTATAGGAGAGGACTGAGGTCAAGACTAGTGTTTGTGGTGCCCATTCTCTCTCTAAGGACAGTATACATGGAAGTGGGAGATACAGAAGTTTTAGGGACCTAGTGTTTGGCTGAAACAGTCACATTTCGGTGGCCATTTGTGTTTGGCATGTGCAGCTTTCAGAGCATTGAGGTCTGTGCTGCTTTGTAAACATGCACTTTGAAGCAAGCTCAGGTGTTGGAGACAGCCATTAGGAGCATGCACTATGCAGCATTTCTGGAAAGTTCTTATCAACTATTAAATCAGAATTTAAAATAAAAGCCCAGAAAAATGACTGCATGTGTTCACACTGTCTACTTTGAGCAGAGTTGGGTTTCTTCAGAATTGGACCAGCGTGGAGAGCAGTGAGTCAGCCTCACACCCACAACCCTTTCCCTCCCTCTGACACCATGGTGTGAACCCTGCTAGGTCTCCACAGTGGGCCTGGGATGTGATGTTCTGAAGAGGTAGAAGAATGATGGCATCTGTCAGGAGCTGAGGCAGTGCTGGTAACTTGGAAAAGAATGGCTCATGCTCTTGATGATGGCGACCGTTTGTAGGTCTGTTTCTTTACCTGGATATGAGAGTATGTCAATGGAACTGCTTTGATGTTATTAGGTCTGTCTGGCTATCAGCAGCCTTCTGCATATCCACATCTGTCCTATTCAGAACAGAGATTGCAGAGTGGGCTACTGTCTGCATGATGGAGTTGGCTTGGGGCTCACATGGTGGGAACAGACAGCCAAGACGGCAGCAGATGGTGAGCAAGGACACAGTGAATAAACTTGAGGAATTAATGGGTAAAGGGTGAAGAATGGATGGATGGACAGACAGACAATGTCCTTCCAATGCTAAAGCAGGTATCATTTTGTCTGGAATGGAGAAAACACAATGATATTTTGCTCTCTGAGTTTTTTTTATAAACTGATAGTTTGGTACAGTGGTGCATACCTAGAATTCCTGGGTATGTTTTTATAAACTGATATAGCCTGGTACAGTGGTGCATACCTAGAATTCTTGGGTATGTTTTTATAAACTGATATAGCCTGGTACAGTGGTGCATACCTAGAATTCCCACGATCAGCAGGCTGAGACAGGAGACAGAGCTTGGAGCAAGTTTGGGTTATGTAGCAAACTCCAGCCCAGCCTCAGCTACATATCAACAGAGGCTCTGCTTATAAAGATATGATTAAGTAAATAAATAACAGGAGAGAGAAGATGGGACAGCGGAGATTGTTCTCTTGGGAAATGGCAGCGAATGTCCCATGCTTAGAAAGACCAAGCCATTTCCATGGCTACTTCTTGTCAGTAATGAGGCACAATTCACCACTTTAAACATCCTTGCAAACAGGATGTCTGCCCAGGAAGTCAAAACATCTTCATGGAGGCCTGATCCTTCCCTGTTCTCTGGAAACTCTTGTGTGTGATACTGGGAAGGGAAGACTATCAATGTTCCTCATGCGGTTTGTCTGCCGTGTTCCACGGTGCACATTGTCATCCCGCTGACATTGGACACTCGCAGCAACACCCAAGGCCATGCAAGTTATTACATACACGTCGCAGCTGAGAAAGATAAGACCCTATGAGGCCAAGTGGTTATCCCAAGGCTGGCAAAAGAAGGTGACGAGACTGGGAAATAAAAATAAATAAAGAGGAAAATGAAACATAGCCATAGCTCAAAGTCCTAGAACTGAAGGGAATGGGATGAGATCAGGATGCAGTGTGGTGGACATGGACGAGGAAGAGCCCGGAGCAGAGTGAAGGCTCCCCTGTGCTGATCACCGGGTGAGAGGGACCCAAGTATGCGCTCCAAGTGGGCTTGCCAAGGGCAAGGGGTTTCCAGTCATATTCTCAACCCTTGCAGTCTTGATGGCAAAACTCAAGTAGAGTTGTTGGGACATCTTAAGCTCAACTGAGGGCTAGGAAGATGGCTCAGTGACAAAGTGCCTGCTGTAAAAGCATAAGGACCCCATTTCAGGTCCCCAAAACACATTTTTTTAAAGCCAGATGTGGCTTTGCATGCATGTAACCCCATTGCTGGGAAGGCTGAGGTAAGAGGACCCCTGGGGTCACTGGCCAGCCAGTCTAGCTGAACGGGAAAGGCCAAAGATCAGTGAGGGATGCTGTTTCAAAGATAAGATGGAAAGCAAACGAGGAGGACACCTGAAGTGGCACATGGTCTCTATACAAATGAACACGTGTGCTCAGGTGTGCATGTGCATGCGTGCGTGCACACACATGCTATGTGCACATACAAAGATAACAAGCACCTACTACAACATCAGTTTGAAGCTAAAAGTACTACACTGGCTGCATTCTGCTCCTAACCATGACATGACTTGCAGATTTCTCTCATGCACTATGTCAAATATTCTGCTTTGTTTGTAGGATCATCATAGGCAATAAGAGGTTGGTTGCTGGCTGGCTGCTAAGGATAATAGCTTCAAGTTAACTGGAACCAGCCAAGGGTTTGTTTATCAATACGTGTCACAAAAAAATGAGCATGCCTTGCATTTCTTGTCTGGGCTGTGGCTCCTTGGCTAAGAGGTTGCATCCAAGCATGGTGCTTTAGCAAACAGGAATCTCAGAGTATACACAGTGTGTCTCCCAGATTGCTGTGCTTCTCTCCAGGGACTTCCACTTCTCAGTATTGTCTGCCAGCCAAGCTCCTCCCAGAATGCCCTTCTCTGCACCAACAGCCTGTCAGATGACTCCAGCTTCAGGCTACAGCTCAAATTCCCAAGTCCAAAGGAGTCTAGGATAAAACCTTAATGAAATTTATGAATCATCTTCTAAACTATATATGTATAAGTATATATACAGAGAAAGATTAGAATATTATGTATATGGGTACATGGATACATATATGTATATGTATGTATGTAAAAGTCCCAGGAAATGGCTAAACATTCACCAGTAGCCACTTCAAAACAGTGTCTCTGTGGGCACGTTAGATTTTTATCATGTTCATATCCATTTTAATCACTTTGCCAACAAGAAATGCTAGAATCAGAAATTAATGAATAACTATTGCCTAATGATTAGAAGAGATGTCATAAAATCTGAACATGGATTTAAGAGTCATGCATTTACTTCAGGGACAGCAATTTTAGACTTACATTTCTAACTAAACCTCCATCAGGACAGTTGCTTTCCAGCCCCAGGCTCTCCCTCCTCCTTTCCAGCTAACAAAGCCCCCTTTGCCTGGGCATTATTTTCCCAGAGAAGTCACAGGCAGTAAGCCTGGGAATCCCAGAGTTGTATCAGACTTGGTGGAGAGAATCTAGGTTCTGTGGTCACCACGAAGCTGCTGTCCTTGCTCTCTGGCAGCCACCTGCATTTGACACATCTCATTCTGCATGATAATTACCTTCCCTTCTTATTTAAGGCAGTTCATTTGAGGTTTTATTTGTCTCACTTGGAACAAAAGCAATCATTGCTGGTAAAAAGGTGCACAAATTCGGCCACATGCTCTTCAGACACATTGAAGCAAAGGATTAGGGAGGAGGAAATGGGTTGTTTCACACTTAAACTTTTAAAAGCAGCTAACAGAGAAAGAGGAAGAGAGCTCCCAAGAAAATCATAATGAAAATACCCAGGAATGTTGGGCTCGGAGAGGGCTCAGTGGTAAAGTGTTTGTTGTCCAAGTTTGAATCCCTAGGACCTACATAAATCCAAGTGTGGTAGCACATGTCTGCACCCCAATGGTCATACATGTGATGGGAGGCAGAGATGGGCAAAGCCCATGGATCAGTTAGTCTAGCATACTCAGTAGTGAAAAGCAAAGAAAAAAAAAAAGAAACCACCTTCTTAAACGATACGGAAGGTAAGAACCAGCATTTCGGATTGTCCTCTGACTTCCGCACACACTCTGTGGCAAGTGTGCAGCACACACACACACACACACACACACACACGGGGGGAGGGAGGGAGGGAGGGAGGGAGAGAGAGAGAGAGAGAGACTTAGTTTGGGTTCCTATTGCTGTGAAGAGACACCATGACCACAACAGCTCTTATAAAGGAAAACATTTAATTGGTATTAGCTTACGGTGTCAGAGGTTCAGCCCTTTATCATTATGGACTTGGAGGTGTGCAGACAGACAAGGCTGTGTGCAGGCAGACATGGCTCTATAGAAAGAGCTGGGATCTCTGCATCTTGAACCACAGGCAGCAGAAGCAACTGTGTCACTAGGCATGGTTTAAGAATATAAGACCTCAAAGTCTGCCCCCATAGTAACACACTTCCTCCAACAAGGCTATACCTTCTCCAAGGCCACACCTCTTGATAGTGCCACTCCCTATGGGCCAAGCATTCAAACAGGAGTCTATGGGGACCATACCTATGCAAACCACCACCTTCCACTCCCTGGCTCCCATAGGGTTGCTAGCATAACATAATGCAAAATTTATTTAGTACAACTTCAAAAGTCCCTGCAGTCTCTCAGTCTCAACAATGTTTAAAAGTTCAAAGTTCAAAGTCTTTTCTGGAATTCCTGCAATCTCTTAATCCCCTATAAAATGAAAATCAAAAGGCAGATCACATAATTCCAACATATATTGGCACAGGATATAGATCCTCATTCCAAAATGGAGGAAAGAGATCATAGTAAAGAAATACTGGATCAAAGCAAGACTGAAAACAGCTGGGCAAACTCCAAACTCTGCATCACCATGTCTGATATCAAAGCACTGTTTGGATCTCCAACTCCTTTCAGCTTTGTTGAGTGCAACACTCTTCTTTCCCTTGGGCTGATTCCACTCTCAGTGAGCAGCTCTCCTCAGCAGGTATCCCATAGCTCTGGCATCTCCATCGTCTTGGGGACTCCAAAGCAATACAGGCTTCATCTACACAGCTTAGCACAATGGCCTCTCTAGGCTTCCATGCTGGGACACCCTTGTCACACACCTGTCCTCAGTGGCTTTCTAGTCTCAAAGGAAGATCTCATAATCCCTTTCTTCTATCCTTGACTTTACAGCCAGAACCGTGTTGCCGGAGCTGCCAAGTTCTGCTTCTTGCTGGGGTCGGAACATGACATCTTCACCAGCTTTTTCTTTTACATAGTTTTTTTCACTACCTAAGTTTGGCTATCCTGGAATTTTCTCTATAGCCCAGGCTGACCCAAAACTCAGAGATCTGCCAGCCTGCCTTCTAAGTACTGGGATAGAAGGGCAACACCATGCTGAAACCTAAGCTGTTCTTTAATTCTTTTTCACAGGCTGGAAGCTTAGCTGGGGGGGATCTTGCCCTGAGGTCACCACTCCATTTACTCGATTTTTTAATCTGTCCATTTCCTCAAACACAGGATTTCACTTCATTCCACTTCCTGGCGCCCCTTTCTCTTCAATCTGTACATTTGGTATTTTTCCTTGCTCAGCTTGTTTCTTCCTTATAAATCTTCATAAGAATCAGCACTAGTAACCACACAGCAGAGTCCATGCCAGGCTATGTAGAGATTTCCTCTGCCAGTGAAATTAATCCAAAACTCTTCACTTTAGCATCAGGCAGACGTTTTGGACAAGGGCAGAAGCAGCCACATACCTCACTAATATCACAAGAACGATCTCTAGACAACCTACCAAAAATTCTTTGAAATCTCTTGAGCCAGTCTCTCACAGCACCATTGCCTTCCAGGCTCGTACTATTAAGCCCCACTTAAAGCGTTCAACTGACTTTCTAATCCGAACTCCCAAAGTCCACATTTCTCCAAACAGAAGCATGGTCAAGCCTATACCCCAGTCTCTGGTGCCAACTTCTGTCTTAGTGAGGGTTTCTATTGTTGTGAAGAGACACCATGATCACAGCAACTCTTGTAAAGGAAAACATTTAACTGGGACTGACTGACAGTTTCAGAGGTTTAGTCCACTATTATCATGACAGACATGGTGCTGGAGAAGGAGCTGAAAGTTCTATATCTTGATCTGACAGCAGAAGCAACTGTGTCACCGGGAGTGGCTGAAGTATAGGTAAGACCTCAAAGTCCACATCCACAGTGACACCCTTCCTCCAACAAGGTCACACCTCATAATAGTGCTGTTCCTTATGGACCACACGTTCACACACATGAGCCTGTGGGGGCCATACCTAGTCAAACCACCACACATGCCATATATAAGAAGTTAAATATAGGAAATTCCAGAGATTTTAATATTGGAGAAAAAATGTCTTAAACTCCTACATGGTATTCAATGGATTAAAGAGAACAATCCTGAAATCATATGTTTAAAGAAATTTCCATCAAAATAATAATTATTTTCTTTTCTGATTAAAGGCAACATCACAATTATATTAAAGAGAAAAATAGCCAGTACCTGCTGCAACCACCCTTTGCCAGTTGTCTCAGATTTTACTTTACGTTCTTCTACTGGGAAGCACTGTTCCCGTGAGCCACTTAAAACTCAGTGGCCACATATGCTTGAGGCTCAATTCCCAAAGATGGTCCTCAAAGAGCACTTCACTCCAAGTGGGCTTGAAGCATGTAGAGAATCGTGGCAGAGGCTAGGACTGCGCTGCTTACTGGAGCTCACGACCCTACTCCAAGGTCATGCGTCCGCAACTCTGACACAGTCGTGCAGCAGGGGCACGCTGCTCCATCCCTGCCTGCCTGAGTCTGGACAGTGAAAAACGAGGTTTCCTTGGCATCTGGGCTTAAGAAAATGATCCATCTAACAGATGGGAAAGCAGAGAAGTTTATTTTGAAGCTTCCCCTAGTTCTGTTTTCCTTTTCTCTGCATCCCTGCAGGCTCCAAGAGGTGAGGAGATGCTGTGTAACACACAGTTCTGTTCCTCCACCAGTGAGCTATCTGGGTCTGGGGGAAGCTGATTCTTAACCACGGCTGGTAAAGCTGCCCCTCAGGACACCCTGTGCACAATGGGATGAAACTTAAAAGCACAGCCCCCTGGTTCACAATGGCAGGGATCTGAGACTTCCCAGACAAACATCCCTAGGAAAATGGACAGACAAGCTAGAGACAAATGTTGAGAAAAATGATTAAAATAGGGAAAAAAAAAACAAAGCAAAACAACAGCCTGAATGAAGCAATGGCTATGGTGGTATATCTGTGTTCCAGGATCTTGTGCGGCGTCAGGTATATAAGCTGTTCTGTGGAACAGAGACCGGTGCAATATAACCATGTAGACACCAGACGCTCTCCCACCCTTGCTAAACTCACAGACTGGAGTTCTCGTTCCAGTCCCTCTGGTTGTGCCTGTGTTTGAAGACGGAGTTGTAAAAGGGGTCATTAAAGTCAAATATGATCAATAGAGCTGGCTCTAAACCCAATATTTCTGCTATTCTCATAAGAAGAAATTAGGACACAAACATACACAGAAGGAAGATCTTCTGAGGACAAGGGCCAACGCCAGTCATCTGAATGTCAGGAAGAGAGGCTTCAAAGATGACAACGATCCTGACCCCTTGATCTTTGCTTTTTTGTCCCAGAGCTGTGAGGAAAGACTTTCTTGATGTTTACAGAATCCAGACCACCTTACGTATTAGCGCAACTGCGGGCAAAGAATCCTCACTATGAAATGTCAGAAAACACTGAGGTGTGAGCACAAGTGCATATTGTTCACGAGAAAACACGTGGAAGGGCTGCCCTTGTCTGGTCACAGTGGTCACACATGGGGAGAGATGGGAGTGGGGATTGAGATGGTGGCTAAAGGGGACTTTAGCCTTAGAAACCATGGGTTGAGAGTGTGCCAAGATTATTTGTATAGCAAATTTAAAAAGACACCTTCAGGCTGGGGATGTAGGTCGATCTTAGACTGTATGAACTAGCATGAACAATGTCCTGACTCCATATCAGAAATACCAAAAAAAAGTACAGTGGTCAAGGAAAGGGTGAAAGAAGGAGGGAGAGAGAGGAAAAAAAGAAAACAGAAAAAGAGAAAACCCAAAAGCAACCTCCTTCAGGGCACTGTCCTGAGCACCCATGCAGCACACTTTGCCAGTGGAGTCCAGCTCTGNGGGGGGGGGATTTACTCCACAACCGCGACCCTCTTTACCCCCACAAGCCTGCACATCATCATAGTGCCGTCCATCTTCGTAAGGCTTTGTTCCTCTCTCTCCATTCCTCAGGCTTGGCACACCAGGTCCCATTAACTCTGAGAGCAGCTCAAGTGCCAGTCATTTTATTACAATGCTCTCCAGCCTTCCTAGGTGTATTTTCTAGGCACACCTTCATTATCTTATTTGTATTGACAACCCTAATATCTAATGGTGCTACCACCAAACCATGCTCCTTTGGTTTCAAAGAGATGAAAGATAGTCATGTTCTCTACTGGGTCGTTTTGCCATCAGTGTATCCCAAAGGCCTGCAGTTCCATCCGAGTAGCTCAGCAGTTGCCCACAATCTAAAATGCAGACTGTAACCAGGATATTTAGTTCTTCCCTCAAATTGTGGAAAGGGACAACTGCATTTCTGGGTCGGCCGAGATCCATTTGCTGTAAACTCTTATGAAAAGAATTTTATTCAATTCCAGAGCCACAGTAGGTCTAAGTTGACCCGCTAATGCCCTCTGGCAGGCCTTACCTTTTCATGGGCTTGGGTGAGCACTCTCTCTCCAGGTTGGAACATGTATGTTTCACGTGCATGGCATTATAGGAAGTGTGGGTATAGTCATTTTCATCACTGTAGTCAGGACCAAGCAATGTCCGGGCCCAAGTCCCCATGTCATAAGGAGGAAGGGTTCCTCCAAATTCAGAGGGCAGAAATTCGGGGTGTATAAGCTGGTGAAGGCTGTTTAAATTGTTACCATGTAGGAAAATCTGGAAAGGAAAAAGAAATAACCAACATAGAAATTTAAAATACGACAAGTGTTTAGTCTAATACACAACTCAGCAAAGATAGACTGTATGTGTCTCTGGTGACCATGGTTTTCAAAGAGGATATTGTTTTTTGCCCGTGGCTTAGTCATCATAAAAAGCTATTTTATCGCTTAGAAAATGGGCTGAATTGATAGTTGTTTTAAAAAAAAATAAAGTTTAAGAATAGAGTGGACATTATTTGGCCACCCCCCAAATTTGCACACACGGTCAGGTCATCTCCTAGTTACTGCTGCTGAGAATGGGGAGGTCATACCAATTGCTCCAAACTACTCACGCTTTGAGTGCCCTCCTATCTGAGCGCTCTGGTCCCCAGAACCTCCCTAGTCCCACCAGCATCATCTCAGGCCACACCTATTGCAGCCTGGGTCTTTGTCCACTCTGCTTTTCCACCCTAAATCAGTCCCAGCCCCTACCCATGCTGATTCTCCACGCCCTTTCTCCCTATGAACTCTTCTGCAGCCGATAGCTTCTAGCTCTGCCCCAATGTGTTGCATTGGGTCTTAGGGGGGAGAGAGGGAGAGAGAGAGAGAGAGAGAGAGAGAGAGA
>LOJH01003001.1:4071-27200 GCA_001685095.1 Ellobius talpinus
TACACACAGACAGAATATTCTATATATAATAAATAAATAAATATTTTTTAAAAAAAGGTAGGTAAGTAAGTAGGTAGGTAATCTGCAATCATAGTTTTAGCTGTACTTTATGAGTCACCCGTGCCTTTGTGTATTGTCTCTTAGATTGTAGATTGTTAGAAAAACACAGAATGGCACTGAGATAAAGCTGCTGGACTCAGGTTTTCATAATGGAATCACATAATGAATAATTTTTTTAAAAAAAACTGTCAGTCAACTTTTTTATCTGTGTGCTTGATTTTCAGCATACCTAATTTTTTAATGTGAGTATTCTGTTCACCTTACATGAAGACTGGTTTCCATTACAGAAAGATTTTTCCATTTAGGTGGGAAAAATTCCCATTATTTCCTGTGGTATAAGAATTTTGGTACAGACTATGTATGTATACAGGGAAGGACCTTTAAGAGGTACAGCTAAAGTGTTCTTACTGGTTTAGAGAAGCATTCTATTGGAAGAGTTTATTTTCATGGTTTTCTTTAAAATTTTCACTGATAAAATTGGTTTATTATTCTACTGTGTTGTAGGTGTACTGTATGTCTTTTCATTTGAAATGGTAAGTCTTAATTTTTGATTCAGATGGTAAGATCTTTTTTAACAAATATTTACCTTTTTGGAGTAAGTGGAGAAGAGAGTCAGCATTAGAAAAAAGAAATGGTTAGGCTAAACATGCTTTGGAAATGCTGTTAATATCTGTAATATAATTAATACTTTGATTTAGTAAGTATTTCAATTAGTAACATTTGAAGAAGCTTGTTATTTCTGCTCTGTGACTTTAGTGTAGAGCCATTTTGCAGGAATTATTTTACTTGGTGATTATATTTTTAAATGTTTTTTAGCTTTAATACTGATAGCATAAAGCTATGTAGTACCACCCAAATGTCAAGAATTCTAAATTCAACTAGATAAATGAGCATTTTAATATTCACTGCTGGCTGGCACTGTAAACCTTGATTTTAAACATACTCTACTGGTGATATGCTTAAGTTATATTATTGATAATTATAATTGTGTTTTCAAAGACTTTTTGAATAATTTGAAAGAACAAAGTGTTTTGGTAAGTTTTTTTGTCTTATGTCTTCTGCATTTTAAATCTTGTCTTTTGCAGCTTCAAATTTGATATAACTGATTTTTATTTAGTACTTAAAATCTAAAATTTTAAAATCTGTTATTTTGAGCTACCTACTTAGAAAAAAATGTATTTGTCAACATATTAGTGCTTCTACGAAACTATTGGCATGATTTAAACAGCAAACAAAGATTTTCTCCTTCATGAAGTATATGTGTAATTCTTCATAACATTGGACTGTATACTGCGTTCTTCTTCCATTACTGCCTTTCCATGGGACCAATTTCAGATTGTCTCTTGTACAGTTTATGTTTTGTTCTTTAGTTCATCTTTCATAATTTCACCTGGCATCATACCCTTAGTAGTTTGGTATTAAAGAAATTAAATTTGAAGAATTATTAAGTATTGCTGATATTCTTGCAACCAAAAGCATCTTTTCAGTGGCACATTACTGTGTAATGCCAGTAGTTAGGCTGAGAAAGGAAGATGAAGATTTTTCATGAACACCCTATCTCAGGAAACAAAACAGAATTTTTTTCAGTGAATTTGGTATGACAATTGAAAATTATGTCATGAATATATATCATCATGTAAGTGCATTGAAATATTCTCAATGCAATATCTGTTCATATATTAATTTATGTAAAATGTGTATTCCCTCTTGTCTTCTGATACCTATTAGATTGATTTTATATGGTTATATGCAATTCAGTCTCAGAAATACACAATGTATTAAAAACAGCTATTGATTTTTCTGCATTTTAAAGCTTAAAAATGTAATATTGAGTGAAAACTCTTATGTTTTAAGTAATCTCCGTGCTTGTTGTTACTTGAATTTCTGATTGGACAAAGAGCAATTTTTATTTTTATGAGTAATAGAATAAACTTGATAATTGATTATTAAAATTTTATTTTGGAGGCTAGGTTTCTTATCCAACTTTTGCTCGTCTCTCTCTGATTTTCCCTCCTTGCTTTCTTCCTTTTTTGTTATACTCTTAAAAGTAGTTTTAAATTCCTAGCCACACTGATGGGAAGGCATGGAGGTTTCCTTCATGCCTCCTCTATTGTATCCTTCCACTATCTCCGTACTAGCATGGGATGTTTGGTGAGCACATCTCGCCACATCAATAACAATTATAGCCAGTAGTTTAGGGTTCATTCCATGTGTTACGATTATGAGGGTTTTGAAAAATGTATGACTTTTACCATTTTGATATTGGACAGTATTTTTGCGTGCGCGCGCGTGGACGCGCACGCACGCGCGCACCCCCCCTCTACCTACACATACACCTTTGCTCTGTTTTTAGTCTTTCCTCCTTATCCTTTATACTCCCTGATCTTTTTAGTGTGCTCATGTTTTGTTGTTCCTCACTTAAGATTTAAATTTTCTCTGGATCTTAAAAATTTAACAGGTTATTTCTTTTTAGTGTTGAGCAATAATTCTTTCCTAGATTTAACATAATTTATTTGAAGAAATTTTTGTTGATTTGAAGGTTTAGCTGCTATTAACATTCATGGACAGTTTTGTTTTCAACTCCCTTGGGTAAATGCAAGGATGTGATTTGAGTCATATGGTAAAAGAGTTATGTCACCACCAGACCTTCTTTCACAGTGTTTATGCTATTTTACTTTCTCTCCAGTAACGACTGATGATTCCTCCAGTTGCTTCTCATCTATACTAGCATTTAGAAATGTCACTGATTATTGGACTTTGAATATTTGAATACTTTTTCTCTGTCTCTCTCATTCTCTTACTATTTGAATCCTTTTGTTGTCCTTTTCCTCCTCTTTTTTTGTCTTTTATTAATTTTTGTTTTATGTGTATGAATCTTTTGCCAGCATGTATGTCTGGTGTGCCTGGTGCCTGGGGAGGCCAGAAGAGGGCATTGGATCCACTATGGATGGTATGAGCCATAGTGGGTTCTGGTATTTAAACCTATGTCCTTGGTAAGAGCAGCCAGTGCTCTTAACAACAGAGTCATCTTTCTGGCCTCTTTCTTATAAATTTTGATTCTATAATGATATGTGCTAGAAATTTCATTTAATGATGATAAAACTGAGGACTACTGAGGCTGGAGAGATGGCTTAGTAGTTATTAGCATTGGCTTTTCGTCTGGTAGACTCGGATTCAGTTCCCAGCACCTACATGGAAGTTCACTACTGTCTGTAACTCCGGTTCCTTTAAGAAAACAAAGCAAAAAAAAAAAACCCCAAAACTGAGTACCACTACCTGTAGTACAAGTATTTTAGAATGCGTGTATTCAAATTGAAGGCAGAAAGTCACAGTTATATTCTGGGAGTTTACATTTCGTCATGTATTTACTCCTCTAATTGTGCATTATATGGAATTTTGGATGTCGTTTTCAGTGTTATAAATTAAAAGTGTTAAACTAGCTAGGGATGATGACTTGAGCCTGTAACCCCTGCACTTGTGAGACTGACGCTGGAAGCTTGATTTAATGGGAGGTCAATCTGGGCCAGGCTGAAGCTAGCTTGAAAAACAAGCTGGGGAGAGAAGAGACTGGAGAGTGCCAGGTTTTTCTAGCTTTTTCCTATGTTGATTAGGTTGGCAACAGTCAGTCTCTGCAAAACTTTTCCTATTTTTGTTTGGTTGATAGCTTACATGATGATAGTTTTTGTGCTATTCTTTGTGCCTAGGAAGAGTATTTTAGCTAACACTTTTGCTTACTGACAATATTTATTTACTGTTTTTTCATGGAAGTTTGACTGGTTAGTACCCAGTTACACAAATTTCCTTACTAAAGCAGAGAAAAGAAATTGTAGGTATGGTTGACATATTTATAAATTTAGGTTTAGAAATATTTATGGATAAGATTGGATCTTGTTAACTATCAGAACTAGCTTTTTCTATGTTGCATGTGTTCAAATGTTTAAAAGTGTCGCAAGTTGATCCCTAGACAATTCTTACAAACTTATTAAGATTGTTGATTATGGCCATTGAGATTGCATTCAAAGGAAAAAATACTTTACTTTTGCCCTGCAAATTCTATGATTCCTCTAAATTACATTGCCTTAAAATAAAACACACCAAGCTAGCAATACTCAGTACTCGGTAAGTATTATGGTTCAGTATGTAAAGGGGCTTGCTGTCAAGTCTGGCCCTTGATCCTGGATACTTGGTGGAAGAAAAGAACCAGTTTTTTACAAGTCCTTTGTTTTATTTGTACATACACACTCAATATATGCAGAATAATTGTAAAATCCACAAACAACCACACCATTTGATTATTGAAATGTATATTTAAAATCATACTTCTATCTTAAAGGAAAAGTGGTATTAGGTGCCAATAGCGACATATTTACCATGCTTTGGGAATGGACTAATGTATGTTGGTGTAGACTTTTTTTTCTACTTTATGTTTTTATAGGTAGGAAGGATGATTAGAACTTTAAAGAGTTCTCTTCGCAGGGGGAGGGGACTGTAAAGATGGCTCAGTTGTTAGGAGCATTGTCTGCTCTTTCAGAGATCTTGAGTTCAATTTACCAGCAACCACATGGTGGCTCAAAGCCATCTGTAGTGAGATCTGGTGCCCTCTTCTGGCTTGCAGGCATACATGCAGACTGAACACTGAAAGCATAATAAATAAAAATAAAGTTCTCTTGGGTCTAGAGAGATGGGCTAGTATTTAAGAGTATGAGATACTCTTCCAACGGACCAGAGTTTGATTCCTGGTACCCATGTCAGGTGACTCAGAACCACCTGTAACTTACACTCTTGTGATATATACATGGTAAAAGATAAAATAGGAGCTTAAGAGATGGCTGAGCAATTAAGAACATTGGCAGCTCCCGGAGATTACCAGGTGTTGATTCTCGGTACCCACGTGGTGGTTCACTATTGTCTGTAACTTCAGTTTCAGGTCATCTTATGCCCCTTTATGACCTCTGCAGGTACCAGGCAAGCAAGTAGTGCATAGGTATTTATGTAGGCAACACACCTCTCTCTGTATAAAATAGTAATAGATAAATACGTACTCTCAAAAAAAAAGTTTTTAAAGCAGATTAGTGGCATATGCTTGTACTACATCACTCAAGAATTGAAGGTATGAGTGTCTGGAATTCATGGCCAGCCTCAGCTACTTAGTAAGGCCCAGTTCAGCTCTTCTAAATGAGACCTTATTTCAAAACAAAAAGATAGACAGCAACAAAGCAGTGGGTTATCAATCTTTATGGCTTCTAGGTCCCTTTATACTAATTAAAATTTACTCAAGACTTGAGTTTTTTAGTTTTATTTATAGTTGCCATTTTACAAATTACAGCAATGATTTAGAACATGTTGAGGTTGTAGAGATGAATGGTCCAGTGCTTAGTTGCTGTTCTTCCCAAGGCCCCATGCTTGACTCCCAGCACCCTTATCAGGTGGCTCACAACCACCCATAACATCCTTTTCTGACTTCTGTGGGCATATACACACATGACACACACAAATAGAGATAGTATAGAGTAAATTAAAAAATTTTACATGCATACTTAAGGAATGAAGTCTTATTTTCACTCTGTGTCTTTAATGTTGAATAACTTTGTAAAGTGTAGAGTAAATGGTAGATTTGTAACTTTGTTTAATATTCTGACATATCAAATAATTATCTTCCCATGCTTGCTTTTGTATTTCATGAATTGCAAAACTATCCATGAAGTTAAATGTGCTTATGTACACCTTTATTCCTAGCAGCTGGCCAGGGCTATACAGGGAGACTTTTATCTTCTCCCTGCCACCTACCCCTCTCCCCCACCAGCGCAAAAAAATTTTTTTTTCTCACATGGATAATACTTGAATGGCAGTATCTTAGAAATGCTTTTGAACTAAAGCCTGTTGGTCTGCCTTGAACTTGGAGTAGAATGTTCCATCATGAAAAAAATATAGGCATCACATAAAAAATTATTGGTCTTTTAAGCAAATCATCTAATTTTTACTCTCTTTTACACAGAAACTTTATTTCTCAATATGTCAGCGATCAGATGTTGAAGTTCTAGGTAAAAATGTTACTTTGTGTTGAAAGTGGTTTGTTTATTATCTGACCCAATCACATAGAAACTATTTTTGAAATAATCATCCTCTTTTATAATGTAGCAGAAGGCTGTGTGATCTGTTCAGTTATACAGGGTAGTAATGAATGAAGCCTATGATGGGTTTAATAAAGTTAGTTGATTTTTTTTGCTGCTTCATTCAGATCTTCATAATCATACTTTAAGTTATATGTATGTCATGAATACAGTAGTTATATGAGTACACAGTGGGTTCAAGTCCCCTGATTGTGTTGAAACACCAGGATTTTCTCATAACCATTGTTTTTGCCATATTGGAATGTCATGAATGTTGATATTGTGAAAATGCTTGATAAAATTCAGTATTATAAATTTAGTATTAGAACTTTAAATGTTAAATGTTACTTTGTACGTTTTCTGAAGGGGTACTTTTTGAAAGTACTTTTCTGCTACCGTGGGATTACTTCTTTCAGTACTTGGCTTTGGAAAACAGTCGTACTTTGCTTCTTATTTTGTCATCTGTTAATTTATGATTCTTTTATCGAAAGACAATATCTTACAGTTTAAGTTAATTTTAGTTAGGGTTTTTACTGTTGGGATTATTGAATGGCGGCATCTTATAATAGCAAAATTTTAAGAATTCTGT
Organism: Ellobius talpinus; assembly: GCA_001685095.1. Taxonomy (NCBI): domain Eukaryota; kingdom Metazoa; phylum Chordata; class Mammalia; order Rodentia; family Cricetidae; genus Ellobius; species Ellobius talpinus. The sequence continues at coordinate 10,831 of LOJH01003001.1, forward strand.
TAGCAGAATTTTTATGACAACTCAGTCATTTTCTCTTTGTATTGCCTTGAGCAAGTTATTTACTAGCTCTTTATCTGTTATATCTTCTGCTACAGTTCGATGGTTGTAGAAATAGGCCGGGGAGTGGCTCTCCAAGCACAAGACCACAGAACCCATCTACAAAGCCAGGTGTTGCAGTCATAAATGGTTATGTAAGCCTGTAATTCCAACCTTGGTGTCTGTGTATGTGATGAACATTGGGGCTCAGTTTCTGAGATGCCAACCTCTCATACTTGATGAACTTGAGGTTCAGTGAGAGATTCTGCCTCAAAAAAGAAAGCTGGGCCTGGTGCTATGGTGTGTGCTCTTAATCCCAGGCATTCAGGAGGCAGAGGCAGACTGATTCCTAGAAGGTTGAGGCCAACTAAGGTTACATAGTAAGTTCCAGGCCAGCCAGGGTTTCGAAAAAAGAATGGTGGAAGGCTTTTCATGATGTCGTGCACTGTTGATCCCAGCACTCAGGAGGCAGAGGCAGTTGCATTTTTGTGAGTCTGAGGCCAGTCTCTTCTAATGGCAAATTCTAGGACAACCAGGTTCACACAGTGAAACTCTGTCTTTTCCTCACCCCCAAATAAAAAAAAAAGATGGAAAGGAATCAAGAAGGCACACCAGTTGGGTCTTGATGTGCCATTTGAACATTGCATATAATACACATGTGTACACACACAAAGATCATTCTGCCTGATAGAGTTGAATCTATTTTAAAACTTAAGTTTTCATTGTAGTTTTATTTTATTGCATGAAAATCTTGAAGATTTCCTTTTGTGTGTGTGTGTGCGCGTCTCTGCCTGCCTACATGAATTAATGTGCACCACACATGTGCAGGTGCCTACAGGGACCAGACGAGGCTTCCAGTTTTCCTAAAATTAGATTTACTAATAGTGTGAGCCATCCATTTGTATGCTCTTTAACTGCTGAGTCATCTCTCTAGACCTCATGAATTTAAAGTCTTTTTTTTTAAGATTTTTTTCTTTTTAAATTTATGTGTATATATGTGTGCCATATATATACAGGTACCTTGGAGACCAGAAAGGAGCACCAGATCCCTTGCTGCTTAAGTTAGAGATGGTTATGAGCTACCTGGTTTGGGTGCTGGAAACTGAACTTAGGTCATTGGAAGAATAGCAGTAGTTCTTAACATTGAGCCATTTTTCTAGTCGCCATTAAAAGACTGTTGAGATGTTGGTTACAGATTTTCAATTTACACTATAATGAATACTTATGACAAAGTTAAAACATCACTAATATCTAAGAAAATGTTAACTTTTATCTGTTTTAAAATATATTAAAAGCTATTCATGCCTGAGGCTATTGCTCAGATTCTTGCTTATCCTACTTGAGACCCTGAATTTGATCTCCAACATTATTAAAAAGAAATTTTTTATAGGAGAAGGATCTCTTGCGTTTTGGGTTAGCACACAGTTGTCAATTCTTTAGGTTGGTGTGAATAGACAATACCCTGAGTCTCACTTTCAGGTTATTATGTTACTGTGCTATTGTATTTCAGTAGAAGTTTGTGACAATAGATTTGGAACATAACAGTCTCCTGAAGTCATGAGAAGGAAACTTGACTAATAAATACTTAACATGTTTAAAGTTTTTTATGTATAACATCTGATTGATCATCGTTTAGATCTTATGATCTTGCGTTTTTCATTTTTGAGGCAGAATTTCACATAGGCGTGACTTACCTGCACCTCAGAGATAGATACCTTCCTCCCTCTGCCTTATGGGAGTGCTGGGATGAAAGGCATGCCCTACATGTCTAGCCTTACTTATTCTTGCCTTTTCATATGTTAATGATAGTATCTGTTAACACAAATTTTATGAGAAGAAAAAGTGTATTTCTTAGGAAGTTGTATTTACATTTTTTAAATAATATGGTAAAACATTTCTTTTGGCTGTATCGTAGCTTTGTTCATTTCACATTGCTTTATTAAAATATTTATTTCTTACATTCTAAGCGGGCAGGACTTTTCCCTCCTCATACCTGTGCTAGGGGATCGTACCTCGGACTCTGTGTTTGGTAGAAAGGTGCTCTGCTACTGAGTCCTACACCCTATCACTCTGGGATGTCTTTAAAGAGGTTACTTAGTACTTAATGCCATTTATTTTTCCATTATAGCATTTTAGGCCCTTGATTTTATATGCTGTTTTCTCCAGTATTATATCATCATTAAGCATTTAGGTTTAACAACAGTTGCTTTTCCCAAGAATAATTGTTGTTTCATTCAGCCATGGATTGAATTGAAACACTCATTGATACTTTTGTGTCAGAGTACTTTTCATGGTTTCAGCATTTAATATTTTGGTTAAAGTGGTGTTGCAATTTCATTGTTATTGATTAATTTCACTGGCTTAATTTTGAAGTAATTGGTAGTAAATAATTATTATGAAGTAGCTATGTAATGAAATTTCAAATGTTAATTTATATGACCTGACTCTTGTGTTATAATTCTACAATGCATCATTTCAGAACTTGGAAAATGAGAAACAGTTTATTCATGTTTTAAATAAAACCACTGCTTTATTTAAAGGAAAGCAATATTACATAAATCTTTTTATAATTGCTAGTGAAGACTGAAGACTTAGGATGTATATATAGACCAGAGGTGGAATAATGCCTGACTAGTTGAATAAAAACTCAAGGATCTTTCACAAGTTTTATATAATGAAAACTGCCTGTAACTTTAAGAATTCTGTAACCTGGAAGTTAAATATAATTGGCGTTATTCATGCTAGGTGTTTCTTTGATGAAAGTTTCTTTGGAGTGACAGCATTAAAAATCTAGCAGATTTTATGTAGTCTGATTCATTTGTAACCTGGTCTTCCTGTATCAAGTGAATATTCTAAGCACTTAATGCTTATTAAGCCTTGGATGCTTGGAGTTTTTTCTGTTGTTTTGTTTTTTTTTAACTTTTCCCTTTCATTTCTTCTTTTCTAGTAGTCTTGTTAAGTAAATAATGTTGGAAAATTTCAGAATTTTTTTATGGAAAGTGATATCCCAACTCACTCTTTTCTGTTTGATTTTAGATGGGAAATGTCAAGTCATAAGATCGATAGGTTGACTCTGACAACTATGTTTACTTACAGAGAGAACAGGAAATGAGAATGGGTGATATGGGTCCCCGAGGAGCAATAAACATGGGAGGTAGGGATTTGAAGCAAAAGACTTATGTAACTTAACTTACTTGTAATTCTTTTGGGACTATATTCTGTTCATGGTATTTGTGTGCTGCGAACCTGAAACATGGAACCAATTATGAAGGTGATATTTCTTATATTTAATAAATGGATTAAAAAAGTGTCTAGGAAGAATATTTTATAGCTGAAAAATACAATTTGATATATTCCGTGAAAGAAGCCTCTAAACTAGGTTTTGATGCAGGATGCAACAGTTCTAACTATTTTGCTTAAATACAGTGCTATCATATTGTACAAAAACCAAGTGTCATTTTCCCTTGGAAATTGACAGTTTCTAAGTTGTATTTTCAGTTCATTTTAGAGTTCCTTTTTTTTAAATTTGTTACTTTTTGTTTGAGACTGAGCCTTTTTATTTACTTTACAAAATGTTTTAAATGTTTTTCTTGGCTACAGTATTTAGCATGGAAGTATTTCTTCACAGTCTTCTATGGCTTGTTGAGGAAATAAGATGCCTTACATGTCTTTAGAGGAGTTGCAAAATTGTTAAGAAAGTAGTGATATTAAAATTTTCACTAAGGTGTAGCTGTCAGAAATAGTATCATAAATAAGGTAAGGGAAGAGTGTATAGATATCATGACTCTTATTAGTAAACTTAAAATATGAAGTGGTATACTTTAATCATTGGCCAATGAATTACATTTTACATAACTTTTATATTAAATTGTCCCATAGAAATGTCACGAAATTGAAACTTGTATAATTCATATGTGCATGCTGTTTTAACAATTATACTATCAGAACATATAGTGCATTACCAACTAATATATTCTTAAGATTTGTAGCATATGAGATAAAACTTAAATAAGGAATTGTATCAATATTTTCTGAAGTTAGCCATGAAAAAAAATACTTGTAATTCTAGTTCTTTTGCTCCTAGTCAGATAATCTAGAATAGTTTATTGCTGTCCTTTTGGTCACTTTTTTTGGCCTTTAGCATGTGACTTAGCATTTATGGTATGCAAAGGAAGCATGAAACGTGGCCCTTGCCCCATGAACCTATCTATGCAGTTAGTGTGTGGACATGTGGAATCAGTATAACAAGATCTCTGAGTTGAAGCTTTGTATACAATGGTGATATGACTCAGTAATTTTTTTCATAGTAATTTATGGGTAATGCATAAGGTAATAGATGCATTTTTTAAGAACAGTAAGAAGATTATGAAGTTCAATTTCAAAGAAAGAATTATTGTCATTTACCTCAGAATCAAACTTTGACTTGTAAAATTTTAAGCATTTTTTGGTAGCGCAGAGAGATCTGAAAACATTCTTGCTTAACACCTTTATGAGAATACCCTTTTGTATTACTTAATTCAGAAGAAATATAGAATTTTGCAACATTTATTAGGAAATCATAACATGCCTTTTAGCACTTAACTCTCCTAAAGTCTGGTTCATTTCTTTAATCTTCGGTCAACGTTAGACTTGATGGTTTATTGCAGTTCCCATCCTGTTGAGTTGTTAAAACTGTCATAGTATATCAAGTTTCATAAATGGGCTAGGGTTGTAGCTCAGTGGTTGTGCTCAAGGCCCTGTATTTGTACCACACAAATCCTATTGCTGTTGATAGTGTGGCATCATTTTTGATGTATTACAAGTGGACATACCAGATAATGCCAACATTTCTTAGGTTTGTACAGGTAGGAGATACAAGACTGAAAATAGGTCCATGTCACTGATAGCTGGAAGTATTACTTTACATGTTCCAACTTGTATCATTAACTGTCTGAACTCTCATAATACTAATAAAAAGAAGGGAGCTGGCCGTGGGGTCTCATACCTATAATTCTGGCATCAAAGAGGCTGAGGCAGGAGTATGTGACAGCAAACCCCCTAGGCTACACACAAGACCTTGTCACCCATCTACCCTCCCTTTAAAAAAAATGAGGGGAAAACAAAGGCCTTTAACCTGTTCTTTTCAGGAAAAATTGAACTAAGAGGGCTTGTAGATGTTGTCATCTGCCTTTCTTTTCTGTTATATGCATGTTTATAACCATATTGAGGAAGTAGAAATTGTTAACTTTAAGTGTTGATTAATTAGAAAGAAGATGTTGGGATTAAGGAACTTGTTTCCTTTGAAATTGGTTGTTTCTTGGATTAGAGTTCAAAGAGCAATAGCATGTGACACCATGGATTGTCAAGGAGTGTGACTTCCTTCTTTCTCCTGCTCCTTAGTCTTGACACTGCAGTGTTTAGCTGCATTATGTACTGTGCCATGGACTTACTGTGTTCTTAAGAAAGTCAGTTCTGAATATCTGAAAACTGGCCAAGTATTGAAATAGTAGAAGAAATCTTGATTTTGGCATTAGTTTTTAGTTTTGGAGTTTGATGATTAAAAAATTCATCCCTTAAAAAAATTAATAAATAAAAAATTAAAAAAAATCATCCCTTAAAATGTTTTATTTCAGACTACCATACATGTTGGAGTACAGCTCAGACAGTATTGTAATATGACTCAGGTGGATATCTTAATGACCAAATTAGAAGTCTGATTATGCCTCTTTTCAGAATTTCACTTTTTAGAAGTACTGCCTCATCATTTTGTCTATTTGGATGTAACTATTTTAAAACCTGGTTTGACCTGAGTAAGATTTTTTTTTGTTTAGATTATTTATTTTAATATAAAATTGGAAAGCCATTCTTTGGTAAGTTTTAACAATTCTGTAAAAGCCAAGGGATTTTTTTTTATAGCTAATGTTGTGTAATTCCCTGGACTAATTTTCCTTCTTAAGATTCATTGTTTTGAAATGCTAATAGTTTTAGCTGTATTTGGTTTTTGAGTGCCAACCTTTTACTATTTATTAAGGCTGGTGGAATGTAAAATTATTAAGGGTCATTTTTTTTAAAATTAAGCTACACTTAATATTTCTGATTTTTGAAACTTTGCATTAGTCTCAATTGCTCTAAAAATTGACATTGGCTTTACTTATTTCTTGTAGGTTTGTTTTAATAAAGAAAATTTTACTGTGTATATGATGCTGTATTGTTGATGGTTTAGTGTTCCATTCTCAGGGAAGGGAAATTATTTTTATGATAATTTTGTTTTTATGAGTTATAAAGTTGTTAATGTTCACTAAACTAAGATAGGACAGCTCTAAGTGTAGATTGTTTTGCATAGATGCATTTAGCCCAGCACCTGCTGGTACCCAAGGGCCTCCTCCAATGATGGGTATGAATATGAACAACAGAGGAACTATACCTGGCCCACCAATGGGCCCTGGTCCTGCCATGGGACCAGAAGGAGCTACAAATATGGGAACTCCAATGATACCCGATAATGGCACAGTGGTAACGTATCACTAAAATTACTTTGATTTTATTTTATAACTAAACATTTTTCTGCCCCAAAGGTAACTTCACACTTACTATAACCAGACATCATTGCTTTTGGCAGTACAGATATATAGCCAACGAAGAGAAAGCAACTTTGTTAAACTTTTATTTATTTGAGACAGTTTTAAATGGCCAGATGCTATGTTAGTATTGCCATCACTACTTACTTTGCTACCTCAATATAGAATATATGTGCCACTACAGTTACTCTTCAGTACTTTTAATTTACATCTGTCTTTGAGTGTATGGATATAATGCTATGTGTTTATATTGTGATTTTTCTATGTAGACTATTTACCTTTGAAAACAAAACTCTACTACGTATGAAATGACAGATTTTAGTTTTTATGAAAACATAATGTAATTTATTTCAGACCATTTTTCTTCACTGGAAAATAGTTAACACTAAAACTTTATTTTTCTAAAGCTTTCAAAAGGTACACTGTTATCTTCTCTTCATAAAAGTATTAATTGCTTTTATTAGTAAACTAAAATTACAGATGTTTTTTGGTCTTGATCCAAGAGTGTGAAGATATCTTTGTATGGGTAAAACATGAAAATTGACTTTCTCAGTTGTAATTTCTGTCATCTTTGCATACCAGTTAGCAGGAAAGGTGCCTCTTACTGTTTCTGAGGCCTTCTAGTAGGAAAATGTTTCCTCATGTAATGCTTGTTGATAGTTGTTCTGAAAAATAAAATTGGTGACTAGATTTCAAAAAAGGTGTTTGGTGTTTGGATTACCATACCAAAAGTTAGAGTTCCATTGATGGCTAAGAAGGAAGATGCAGTAGCGTTTACCTTAGACATGCCATCATTCTACGTCTGTGGTGATCAGAAGGGACTAAAAGGAATACATTGTGCATTGCAGAAATGAAGCATGCACTGTTTTTCTTGATATCATTTTAAAATTTATTGTACAAGGAGGTTAAAAAAAAGCAGGGTCATAGTATCTAGGACAGACAGATGGTACATAAAGCAGTCAATGCATTTAGGAGAGGCAGCATTTTTGCAATGTAACTTCTGAAACTTGAAGTATGTTGGTTAAGTTTCTCTTTAGCATTTAATCGTTAGTAGAACATAGACATAACGGACCTATATTCCTACAGATTTCTTAAAATTGTAAATTTAATGTAAATGTCATCTTTGGTGTTTTTTTAGACAAAATTCTGTTCATCACTTGAGATTAACTATTATAAAGTTTCACAGAATAAATGATTCAGATGTTTAATGTGTTCTTAATAATTTGTTATTTAAACAGTTCTTGAAACTTAATCTTATTTCCTTAATACTAGTCTTTAAAGGAAAGTACTTCATATGTCTCCATATTAAGTCCCAGTTTTTTGTGATGTTCATGTTAATGCTTTGTGTTTTAAAAGCATTGATTTTTCAAGTTTATAGAATGTTTACTTTTAAAATAGTATGATGCTGCTCCTCAGTTTTACATCTCTGATTTCTTTTTAAAAAGTATCTTTCTTGCCAGGACAGATGGCACATGTTTATATTATAGTCCCAGCACCTGGGAGGTAAAGGTAGAGGCAGAATCATGAGTTAGAGGCCAGCCTGGGCTACAAACAGATACTCCATCTCAGAGCAAAATGATTTTATATATATATATATATTACATCATAGTTTCATGTAGTATAAACTCTTTAAAAAGGGATCAGAGCAGTGTGATTGGGCATAAGGAGGCATTTGCTTATGTCAGAATCAGTTCTTTTCACCAAATGAGGCATAGCTTAGCAACTTGTAAATCTTCAGATGCTGCTTATTATTATTTATTTTTTTAAAAACAGGAACTAATTAAATTGCTCCTTTCTTCCTTCTATGTTTGATCCTGACTCTGCTGGACTTTCTGCTGAACTTCCTGACATCACCACTTGGGATTTTGCCAATTTTTCTTGTCACTTATATTTTGGCGCGTTCCAAATGGACTTTACTTTATGTCATTATAGCACAATGATAGGTTTCCTCAAGGACCTCCGTCCCAGATGGGTTCACCTATGGGAAATAGAACAGGTTCTGAAACTCCACAGGCACCAATGAGTGGTGTAGGTCCTGTGAGTGGAGGTCCTGGTAGTTTTGGTAGAGGAAGTCAAGGGGGCAACTTTGAAGGCCCTAATAAGCGTCGGAGATACTAAATATTCTTTCATTCCCGGCTGTTTAGAAAAACACTTTCAATGGTATGCCTTTACACGTTGTCTGTTACCTGGAAAAAAAATGGTTTTATTGTTAACGTACATAGATTGAAGTTTTTCTTTTGTAAAGCTTGAGGGTTTTTTTGTATTTTCTTTATTCATAAGTTTTGTAGATTAGGTTAGTGATAAAGATGCCCATCATTGTGAATGTTGAAATGTGTTGTGATCATAGCTAAGAATAACTATGCCACATTATTATTAAATCTATGTAGTTACTTAATATCAATAAAGAAATGATTTTGCCTAATTTAAAAACGTTCTTAGTGGTATTCCCTCATGACTTTATAAAACTTGCTGTGGTTGCTTTAGCTAATCCTACTTAAAAGTGGAAATGATTTTGCTTTTTTGTTTGTTACAATAACCCCGAAGTCAGACTGTTAGTGAAAGCTGATGTCAGTGGGGATCAATAGTGTAGTGTTGTAGTGTATCTGTGGGTGGGAGGCATGGGGCTTCAGATTGTATAAATCATCCATACTGTGTAAAAAATTAGAGTTGTTGCTTACATTTCATATAGATTCTGACTATTCATATATTCTGAGAAAGGTTATTAAGGATCTCTTTGTTTTGTGCTGATTTTTCCAAATAAATCTTTTGAATCTTGAACAAAAATGTTTGAAGGTAAATCTCTCTTAATTATAAAATAATTCCTGGTTTTAATCTTGTGCCATCATTTATTTAGTATCAGCACCTACATTTCCCCTATTGTCACTTGACGAGTTAGTCAACCACAAACAGACACCATCACTAGAATGTCAGTGAAAGTGGATTTGGTCTTATTCTCCAACAGTTAACTTAGCCACTGAAGCATTTCTTCTTGTTTTCTAGAAGTATTTTAAAAGGTAGCGTGACTCTGCTGTGTTGGGAGTACTTCCTTGTGTTACGCCTGCCCAGTAACCCTGTCTGATGTTAGTACTGTTCAAATGCTGGTTCATGTTCCCTCCCACCTTTGGTAGGCTCAGTAGCATCTGTGTAGATTCGTCTAGGAAAGTCCATTTTTGAATTTTCATTTTCAGTACTTGGGAGAAACATGCCATATTGTGGTTTTCGTTCCATAGTATTTAAATTTTCATATGTACATGTAGATTCTCATATTTAACATATCCAGTTGACCAGCTAATGATCATAGCTGGTATTTCTCACATAAAATTTCTGTGTATTCGTATGTTGTCCTTTTACAGAACACCTGTCTGCAGAGTAGCATGTTCTGGGGTAGATGGTATTTATGTAAATAGTTCCTGCCTCCATTTGATGGAAGGTATGTCATGGAAAGATGACTTCAGTCAATCTAAATCTTATATAAAAGCAATTGGTTGTAAAGCATGACTAAGATGTAACCTTTTGTACCAAATAATATTTCATTTTCTCTTTTCGTGTTTTTATTTTCAGACACAGCAGAGGGGTTGAAATATTTTCTAAATGCTTGGAATATTCAGAAATTTTGTGTTTAGCAATTACTTGAAAATAATAAATTTGAGATTGTAAAATAATAGCCACTCTAATTTCCATTACAGTTTTCATAAGTATAAGGTGATGGGAAGTGGAACTTGTTTTAGCTTCTAACATTAATTTGGGAATTGATGAGTTCTTAATTGCAATTTTAATTGATTTGTTTTAATATTTTAACTGTCTTTCTGTTACTATCTCTCCTCCAGTATTTGATTTAATTCTGAGTTAAGATTCCAAGATGCTTAATGATTTGTTGTTAATACCAAGCTGCCTTTGTCCAAGGCTGTGAAGTTGTATAATTTATTGAAGAACATTTGAGTGGTCCTAGTCTCAAGAGCTTAGTGTTCAGGCTCAACTGTAGCTCCAAGAAAAGTCTACACAGCCTTCCTTTCCTACATCAAGAAAACCCTGTTCCAGTACTTAGAAGGTTTCCCCCAGAAGAGTCAGCCTCTGAGTGACAGTCAAGTGGAACACCCATGAACTCCTTGTTACCCAGTTGTTAGTGCTTTTGATGTCACAGCTGTCTCATTCCATTTGCCTCATTAATTAGCATACCACTGGTGATTTGCTTAAAGCTGGTAGGAAAAATGCAGTATAGAAAATAGTTTCCACTTTCTGATTTAGTGTGAAGCTGTCATGTATGCTGTCATAATTCTTTCAGCAAAAGTTAACATTATTTTAATGTTAGAATACTACAGTCTTATTTTTTGTGTCTTGAAATAATCAAGTTTAAAGTCTTGCAGAGTTCAGGATGCATATGCTAATTGTAGTTCATATAAAATAAAGGAACATCCAATTTTATCATTGTTTTGGAATTTCTTGCTTTTATTTTGTAAGTAAACAATTTTCTTCTTGACAGATGATTTTTTTAAAAAAAAAGCTTGGATTATCTGTATTTTGTAAATTTCTTTGATGTTTTTGGGTATTTCTATAATCTATGTTCAGCACCATTCAGTAAAATATCAAATTTTTTTTGGATGTCAGTGTATTTGGGGCATTATGTTAGCTGTGATTGGTATTTACTAGCAATATGATATATGGACAAGGGCCAGGCTTTGGCTCTTGTTTCTCAAACACTAAATTGTAGCTTAAAGTTTATTCAGAAATATCTTTGAATACTAGAGTAACTTATTTTTATTTAATTTTAAGTTTTATGTAAATTGCTAAGTATCACTGTGAGTGACTAATAATAGGAAGCTAAATTGACAGTTAAAACAGATTTTAACAAGGAAGAGGATGCAGCTATGTTATCAAACTAATGAGATTTTGTGAAGGAATATGATCAGATATATGGTCGAAGCTTTAAAAGTACTGAAATGCAGTGTCAGATGACACTAGCCCAAAATAAAAACTCTTTATCCTTTGTTTACCGTTCTAGAGGAGGCGGACCTGGGAATTTGAGCTGATAAATGAGGTGAACTAAAGTCTCATGCAATAGCCATTGTCAGAGCATCAGACAGTTCATATCTGAGGGTTAAGAGGATCACATGATTAAAGTGTCCTGTCACAAGTTGCTTGCGGCAGACAAGCTGCACATGGCAGAAATATGTTTTCTCCATAGAGGTCACAAGACTCTTGTTTTCTTGTTTGTTTTTTCTTCCTCACAAGCACTCAGAATTCTTCTCACAACTCCATTCTTAGACTGTTTTCCTACAGTCTTTCGCTGTGCAGCTGCTTACGAGACCAGTTGTGATACAGTAAACTGTTCTGTCGATACAGATATGTTGAGTGTGTCTTTTAGGGTAAATGGAGAAGGCTTCCTGAAGAATCGAGTGGTGGTTCAATGTTCTCTGGATACTAATTTAGTTAGGGCCTCTCTGGTAGTAAAATGTAATCTTAAGACTGGCAGGATGGCTCACTGGATAAAGGCACTTGCTACCAAGCCTCATGGCTTAAGTTCCAGCCCGAGAATCCACATGGTGGAAGGAGAGAAACATCTGGCCCGTTGTCTCTGACTGCATGTGCCACACACATGCAGGTTCATAAGGTTTAACCCCCCACCCTCTCCTAAGGGGAAAAAAATAAAACCTTTAAAAAATTAGTAAAATTCATAAACCACCAAAGTCCTGTCAAGTATCATCCCTTCCCCCAGGAAGCTGAGACAGGAGGAATACTTCAAGTTAAAGGCTAGTTTGGACTTTATTGCTTGTGCCAGGCAACCAGGGCAAAATAAGGAAAAGCCAGGCCCTGTGGTCAGGGTTTCAGTGTTGCTCTCATTAGGTGGATGCTTGCCCAGCTGAGGCACTGGGTTCATTTTTCTAGTTCCACTGAATGAAAGGGAAACAAGTCTCAAGAGAAAGCAGTGTGTATTTATCTTTTGTTTCCCTGTGTTTACCTTCTACATAGACATTTGTAGGCAAGATTTTCTTTTGTTTTATTGGTGGTGGGAAATAAATGGATGTAGTTAAGATTTTACATGCATCTTTTAAAAATACCAACATTTTAGGCCACCGTCATACAGTATGTTAATTTGTATATATCAAATCAAAATATATCTCATGAAATTATTTTGTTTGTAGAAATTTAAAAGTATCTTTTTGTTTAAGTATCAAATGCACTGTTTCTTTGTCATAAGCAGTATGTTTTTGTTGTGGGGTGATTTCTTGATTACTGAATAATAAAGCTTTAGTTGCACTGTGGTGGTGTACGCATTTTATCCCAGGGAGGCAGATGCAGGTGGATGAGTTTAAGGCCTGCCTGGTCCACAGAGGAAGTTCCAGAACAGCCAGGACTATACAGATAACCTGTTTGAAAACAAACAAATAAATAAAATAAAACTTTAAACATTGAAGACACTTAAAATTCCTGTGACTGCTACCGTTTTGTTGTTTTTATAAAACTGTCTAGATTATGACCACTTCTAAAAGTTCCTCTTCATTGTTGTTTGTTTACATGATGAAGTTTATGCCTTATTTTCTCTTTTGTTTTCCTTTTGAAGAACAGAAATAACCCGCTATTTCCAGGTCTGAGTTACCGAAAATTTCAATGTAGCAAGTATTCAGATACATACACACACATATATATATATAGTTCAAAAACGATCCCTTCAGACATGTATGACTTGAAATAACCATTGTTACTACTTACTACTTCCCTCTTTTCAAGAGCGTAATTACTTGTCACTTAAAAAAGGCTAAAGGCAGAGTTGTTCGTTTTCAGTGTGTGTCTTTCAGTTTTAAAAACAACTACCAGGGGCTGGGAAGATGGATCAGTTCTTAAGAGCACTGATTTATAGAGAGGACCTGGGATTGATTCTCAGCATCCACATGGCCAGTCATAACTACCTTTATTAACTCTAGGGGCTGCTGAATATTTGCAATGGCAGTTAATCCTGTCTTGTAGAAACTACCTACCTCAATTCCCTGTGAAGGACTTCAGACCTCAAATTAAGATTAGGATTAGTAGAGTTGGGTAGAAATAAGTGCAAGCATACTTAATTTGAATACATTGTTCCCATATTTTAAAATTCAGTCAGTAAGGTAATGTCTGGGGCCCTTTCTTAAATGCTGTATATAAGCAGTTTGACAGTGTTGAAGACTTCAGCGTTGGTAATTTACCAAATCTTTTCTGGCTTATGTTGTAAAGACAGTCACATTAAATTTAATTTATGTATTGAGCACATCATTTAAGGTACATATATACGTTAGCGTAAAAACTTCAGAAGCCACATTTACTGTTACATTCCATGCTTTTTTTCTTACTAGGTCTTTGAAATAATTCTGTGTTCTAGCTTCTACCAGCTAAATGAGATTTTGCATGTTTCTGGGTTTTCAAAGAACTGTGTAAGTCGTACGTCTATTACCTTTGCTGTATTTGACTGGGTTACCTACATTACAAGTTATGTAATCTCATGCAAAAATATATAAAACATTGCATGCATTTTGACAGCATAATTAGAGCTCGTTTGAGTATTTTTCAATTACTATATAATTATTTCACTTGTTTCTTAGATTTAAATGTTAACTGATACGTTTATGAATGAATGAGAAACATTAAACTGAATCTTAAATCATTCTGTAATTGTTAGTAATTTCTGAACTTTTTGGTGTTAGCAGTATCAAAAATTTCTCTAGAATTTACTTTAACTTCTAATTCTTTCAACTGGTTAGAAAATTTTGCACTTATCTGAATTTGAATATGTTACACATTATTTTAATTTTGGACCCATTAATTTAGCAGAATGAAAATGATTATTGAAATAATTGTCTACAAATGATGTCTTCTTAGCCAAACAGTTTCTGCACAGTGAGGTGCTGGAAAGATGGCTCAGCCATTCAGGGCACTGGCTGCCCTTGCAAAGGACGCACTTGACAACCCATAATAAGCTATAACTTCAGTTCCAGGGGCCTGATGCCTTCTGACCTCTGTGTGCACTAGACTGTAGCTGGTGTGCAGACTAAAAATGCACAGTTTCTTTAAAAGATAAATTGGTGGAAAAACTGGGTCTTCTATGGGACAGCAGCAATGATCGTCCCTCTGTCAGTGTTTCTTGGATCTGAGGCTCTCTAAACACAGAACTCTGAGCCTCCAGAACACAGTTTCTGGGTTCTCTACCCCAGTGTCTGATTTTCAGTAAAACTGCAGAAGCAAGGAACATACATTTCTTTGTACCGAGATACTGGTGCTGGTGGTTTGGTGATCCTACTTGGTTAATGTGTTAGACTTGTTACTCAGGTACATGGCTGGCAGGTGGAAACATGCGCCTGTCCCTGGATTTGATCCCTGCCACCACCCAAAAAGGTAGAGCTGCATTTTGGGTTATGTAATTTTTAAATTTATTTTGGTCATAGCTTAATGTCCTAGTATATTGTAGGTTAAGATTCCTGTCCTTTCAATTGAATATACCCCTGAGTATTTGTTGACAGTCAACAAGCCCTGCCAAATATGGTATTTCTGATTGGAAAATGTAATAGCCCCTGGCTTGCTTCATATTAGATTGACATATTTTGTCACACTTTTTTACAATTTTTGTTTTATTGTGTTCACAAACTTTTTTTTTTGGTTTTTCAAGACAGGATTTCTCTGTGTAGCTCTGGCTGGAACTCACTCTGTAGACCAGGCTGTCCTTGAACTCACAGAGATCCGCCTGCCTCTGCCTCCTGAGTGCTGGGATTAAAGGCGTGTGCCACCACCGCCCGGCTCCAAACCTTCTTAATGAAATGAAGATGATTATGTTGAAAAGTACATTTTGTGAGGAGGGAGCAGAGAGTAGATTCCTTGAGCTTGGTGCTCAGCCAGTCTAGCCCACTTGGTAAGCTCCAAGCCACATGAGAGACCCCATCTTGAATGGGGGGAAGTGTAGAGCATCTGAAGTACTTTTGTCTCCATACACATGTGCTCCTGCACATATGTACACCCCTAAATAAGTACATTCTGAAAGTCTCATTAAGAGTTTAACACTGCTGATTCTCGTCTGTACTAGTATTAGTGATAAAACAAGCTACCAGGTCAGCCTTGGAGTTGGTATATTTGGAGTCCTTAATGCCAGCTGAAGAGGCACTGGAAACTGTTGCTTACATCCTGGTAAGCATGCCCAGAATGATAGCATTTTGCTGTGTTTGTAATGGGTTGACTTTGGTAACCGTATTTCCTAAGTGTATATGTGTTCTAAACAATCTTCGTTTCTTGGCCTTATTTTTCATTAGTCATGTTAGAAAATAGTACACATCAAGGAGTTCAAGAGGAAAATAAGTAATCTTATTTATTTCTGAGACCAACAAAGAATGTATTCTAAATGCATCTATGTGTTTATTAATTGAAAATTATGTATATTAAGATTTTTATAATGAGAGCTCATAGTTACTAGATTGGCAGTAGTTTGTTTCAAATATGAAGGCTGGACAGATGTGGTGGCTCAGCTGTCTGGAGGCAGAGGCAGGGGGATCTGAGTTCAAGGTCAGCTCGGGCTATGTAATGAGACCTTGTTTCAAAACAAATAAAACACAAAAAATGAGTATTGTAATATCAGATGGACTCATGTCAACTTGTACTAAGACAATCCATGTAGGAACCGTGTTTTCATTTGGAATCCAGATACCTGCCTTACTTCCCAAAGGTCACCTTTGCATAGAATTTTTGTGTCTCAAAAATTTCGCCAGAGGCCTGGAGAGATTGCTCAGTGGTTAAGAGCATTGCCTGCTCTTCCAGAGGTCCTGA
>LOJH01003001.1:27249-50894 GCA_001685095.1 Ellobius talpinus
CTGCAGGCAGACACACAGACAGAATATTGTATACATAATAAATAAATATTTAAATTCGCCAGAAGTTTAATTGTTGAAGCATTTTGTGATTTCCGCCCACCAACCTAAGAATTTGACTCTGTGATGATTCTTTTATCTGTGATCAAGAAAGTCATCGTCTTTCTTGTTTAACTAGCCTTTAAAAAGTTTTTAAAATTATGTGTGTGAATATTTTGCTTGTATGTATAGCTATCTGTGCACCGTGTATGCCAGAAGCCTGTGGTGGTCAAAGGAGGCGTTAGATTCCTTGGAACTGGAGTTACAGATAGTAAACTACCATGTAGGTGCTGGAACCTGAATCCAGGTCCTTTGAAGGAGCAGCCAGTGTTTTACACACTGAGCTGTCTCTATAGCCCTTATTTCTAGCTTTGTAACAGCAAAGTCACATTTTCCTTGTCTTTTTCTAAGAGTCAATTTTTTGTTCTTGGGATCCCAGGACTAAGATAATTTCTACACAAAGATGGTTAGCTAATGAACCCGTTTCCAAATGAGCTATTTTCATATAGACTCATGAGAAGAAAACTCTTTTCTAAATCTAATAATTTATATACTAAGTTCCTTGACACAGTAAACAGTAAATTATCTGTTGTTAATTTTCTTTATTCAAGAAATGATTGAGTCCTGTCACACTAAAATGAGCTGAATCTCTCCAAAATTCAGTTCTTTACTTTTAAACACAAAAAATTTGGTAAAAATGGGGAAGGGGCTCTTGGGGCCACCCTAGTTGCTTCATGTGTATGCAAGTGCTCTCAGAGCTGTGTTCTTGGTCCTAATGACAACAGTTTAAAAAGCAGACAGCGTGACCATCAGCGTTTGCTATCCTCAAGATGACTGAAATCTTCTGAATCCAAATATGCTTTTCCTCCCCACCCCAACTGTACTCACAGCAGCCCAAAACTATTAACTGTTGAGCATTGAAGCTTTAGATTATGTCTGTTACATTCCTGGAATTTAGGTTTATGTGTTGGAATTAGCTGGCACATTAACATTGTTGCTTATGTGTTGTCACATGTCAAGATTTATTTGGAGCCACTGCAATTTATAAAAATGAGGGAAATTAAAATGTTGTAGAAAATGACATGTATTGATATTTTTAATTTCTTCCTTGAAATAAAATGTGTTCATTTGCTAATTTTGCCACAGGGAATGGGGTAAAGTAAACTAAGCCTCAAGGTTTCATACCCCCTTTGAGATCACTCAGTGGTTCCAGTGTTTTTGTAAACCATGGTTCTCATAATGTGAGTTGCTTTGGAATATTGGAATAATGGAGTAGAAAGATAACCTGTCACAAGTTGCTGCTTATGCTCTTATAAATTGGTATACTATTAAGTATATGTTAAGTACGTTAGGCATTATCTGGAATTCTTAGTCCAGAATTGACCTCCCACAGCTGCTCTGCTGCTCCTTGTGGCCAGTGCTTTCCCAGGGACCCCCATAGGCATGTGTGTTGTAGTTGAGAAGAGCAAATGCCCTGGAAAGAGCTTACCGTGTGGGTGCTAGGGAAGCAGCAATGCAGCTGCCCTCTTTCAGCTAAGAGTGGGAAACGCTTTTGGAAGGAGGAGTCAGGGGTAGTAGGGTGAGGTGAGCTCGCTTGAGCTGCACTGTCCACGGTGTCCTGCTTGGCTACCGAGTGAGTATTTGAACCTTGCGAGCCTGTGAAGCTGAAGCTGAGTTTTTAAATCTGTTTTTGTACCTTCACTTTCGGTATTCAAGTTTTTTACAGAAAATTGAGTATTTGAATTACATGTAGAAAGGCTAATATCAATAAAATAAAAGTAAAGTAGCTTATTTTAGCTATTGGGGTGATAATTGGATATATTGTGCTCAATCAAACTATTTGTGTAGTCTTATCTCTTGCTTTTGGAAACTTGAAATGTTCTTATACTGGACAGGATTCTTCTTAACACAATGACTTTGCCAAATTTTATCTCATGATTTGTGTTCCTAGAATCTGTAATTATGCTGATGCTGATACAGGGTTGACCTTTCAGTGCTGGGTTGTAACAGAATGGTTATTGAGCATGAGCAAGTCTCTTATGCTCCCTACCCTGTGAAAACATGAAAAAACAGTTTAAATATCCTCTTTTATGGATTTGAATTTGTGAAAGATCTGTTTCTTTAAGCAAAATAGTGGGTGTTTGCCAACTGAGCAAGGAACGAGTTGGGGCTCACAGTTCTGACAGTGAGTTATGCTGTATCCTTTTCACTGTTGTTATTCTATCTATCGCCTGCTTGATAATCTAATGTCAGTACAGGATGCATATATCCTGAAAAAGGATTTGACATACAAAATTTCTCTTAAATGTATGTAAATGTTCAGTTTTGTTCCATTTCAATGCCAGGCCTGCCAGGTGTGGTAAGGCAGGTTGATCACAAAATTCAGAGTCATCCTCACAGTGGCTGGTATGAGTTAAACCAGACCTTGTTGCAAGAAAACTAGCATCAGCAAAAATGGCAGCAATCCAGTTCAGTGGTAGTGGATTTGCTTAGCAGTTGAGGCTCATGATTCAGTTCCCAGTCTCACAAGAAGAAAAAGAACAAAGTAGGAATCCTAGCCATTACATAGTGATTTACCGTTGTTTCCTAGGAAGTCCTTATTGTTTGTGAATGAAGGACAACCAGTTCAAGCACAGCTGTGTATTTACTAGTGAATGTACCCAAATCTGCAAACTCAGGTCCCTGTTGTTAGGATTTAAAGTTTAGTGGTATGTGGAAAGTGGTACTGTGTTAGTAATAAAGGACACAGAAAGTGCTTGTGTGCAAGCCTTTTGATCATATGATGGAAGGAGAAAATGGCCTCCTGCTCATCCCGGGACAGGAGCCTTTATATGCATACTACTAATAAGAAAGCACTTTGACAATCTGGAAGCAAATAAAAGTACTTTTGGGAAATTTGGGAAGAAGGCACGAGGATGATAACATTTAAATAGATCAGGTAAATGTCTTTAGGTAGCTAAGTTTAGACTGGCTGGGTTCATAGGAATGCTCTAGGAAACAGACCTTGGATACTTGAATATTCACACACACACACACACACACACACACACACACGGTTATTAGGGAGTATTTGAGTTCCTTATACAAATAATGCAGAGTGAATTTACCTGGGTGTTGCCAGGAGAGAGGAAGATGCAAAGCGTTCCAGGAGTTTCTAGTGTGAAAGGTAAGTCCAGGAGTGATGGCGGAAGGATAACTCTAAAAGAAGAGCTTCCGCTCCTTTACTGCAAGCAGATGTTCAGCAGTGGATTGAAGGGCATTAAAAAACTGCAAAGCTTTCCTGTGTGATAAATAGTATCCTCAGGTGCTGGCGAGATGGCTGAGCAGTTAAGAGCATGGGTTTGATTCTCAGGCACCTGCATGGTGGCTGATAACCATCTGTAAATCCATTCCCAGGAGATCCAGCACTCTCTTCTGGCATGTGGATACAGCATGCATATTATTCACAGACATACGTGCCGGAAAATATGCACATATGTTAAAAATAAACTTAAAAATTATTCTCAAGGTATTATTAGTTACTGAGACCATGACAACAGCTAACCATTTCTCTTCTTTTTGTAATTGTCTCCACAGTCTTGAGTACATCCTTTTAAAGGAGTAACATCTGGTCCTCCCTCTCTCTCTCTCTCTCTCTCTCTCTCTCTCTCTCTCATCTTCTCATCTCTCTTTCTTTTTTGATCTTCAAGACAGGGTTTCTCTGTAGCTTTAGAGCCAGCTCCCTTTTCTTTGTCAAATGCAGCAGCTCCCCTTCTATAATGAGAAAGATTTATTTTAAACTACAGGACTTTGATTTGTCCTCAGTCTTCTCAGTTCAGTACCTCCCCACCTTGTTCCCTAAGCTGTTTGGTGTCTTGTGTTTCCCGATTGTTTAGTAGGTTGCTCAGGTAGTATGTCGTCACTCTTTTTCATTTCTATGCTCTGTAAGTGTATATGTATTTAGTTCTTAGGCCTCCATCTTATTTATCTTTATTAGCACTCAAGTTATTTGCACACAGTGCTTGCCATTTAATGCAGGTTGCCCTTTCTCTACAGACTCCAAATTCATGGATTCAGTCAACATTCGGTTCATACTTAAAGGGTTTTTTATGTTAGTCCCTAAACAATACATTATAGTTCATGTTGATGTAGCATTTTATTAGATTGTAAGTAACTTGTGGCTTAAAAATCTATATGAGGACATGGCATAGATTTTATGCAGAGTCCCCACTGCTTAATTAGGGACCTGAACATGGGTGTGTTTTGGTATCTTGAGAGTGTTCATAGGATTCTAAGGGGAATTTCAAGAAAAAAAATATAATCTAAATTTTAAAGTGAGTTTTCCTAAAATAAGTGTGAAAGTGTACATCTGTAATTCTGCCTCTCATCAAGACCAGCCTGGGCTAATCTACACAGTGAAGACTGGATATTTTAGTATCAATAAAAATATGCTAATGAGAATCTCAGATAGTGTACTCACTCAATAAATATTTATTGACCATTTTTGTCTCAGCCTGTGCCTGTAACAATAAAGAAAATACACTGGGTCCTTTTTTGAGTTTGAGGTCTACTAGGCAGCAAGAGAAATATGGGAAGAAAAACCCATAAACAGATTCTTAAATACACCATTATTTAAGACCAAGAAGAGCCAGACAATGTGCCACCCAGTTTTCAACAAAGCAATATATAAGAATAAGCACGTGGAAGACAGGGAAAAGCTGAATGGATGAGCATCAAGACATCGTTCTCTGAGGCTGGAGAGTGAATGATCAGACTGGCAGTATCAGAGAAACTTAACTAAAATTACAGTGTATGTTTTGTATGTCAGTTTTACAAAATGCAATGGTGTTTGGTGTTGGATTCCCAAGCTGGAAGACTGGAGGATCTAGAAGTTTCCTGGTCCTACGACAGTATCTGCAGGAAAAGTGGCCTTTCTTATTGAGTGTAAAGCTAAGCCAACCAGGTTTTATTTTGTTTCCTCTTATTTTGTCTGCATTGAAGAGAAGATTGAAACTAAAAGTGGAAAGGATTGGCTACTAGGAACTCAAATGTGAAAGGTTAGTCTAGCAGTTGAGGCTAGTTCACACCATGCCGGTGGTCATTCTTTACACAGCTCCACACACTGATGATCTGCTTACAGAAATTGTAATGATTTCAAGGTCAGGGTGTAGTCAGGACTTGAACAGGTTTGGATGAGCAAGTGGGTATTTTATAAACCCATCTGAGCTACTCCTGGGGTATAGTCTAGTGCAGGAACCCTTGACCTATGTGCCCAAAGTCCCCAGGAACCTTACCAAGCTCAGTGTGAAATCTGTAATTCATAGTTCGGTGTTACTTGCAAACAGCAAAATATCCAGATTGGTATTTTGATTATTAAAATACTTGGGAGAAGCTGGGCGGTGGTGACACACACCTTTAATCCCAGCACTCAGGAGGCAGAGGCAGGCGGATCTCTGAGTTCCAGGCCAACCTGGTGTATAAAGTGAATTCTAGGACAGCCAAGACTACACAGAGAAACCCTGCCTGTCTTAAAACAACAACAAAAACAAAATGCTTTGGAGAATTCAAGTCACCAGATTTCCTTGGCGTTTCACGTGCCTGCTTCCTTAACAGTGGCCACTGGGTTAGGGTTTCCACGGTGGTGTTTGGTGTTAAACCCAGGGTCGTGTGTTAGGTCCATATCCTGCTAAGCTGTGCCAGCATTCCCCCTGGGCTAATGCCTGGTACTATTCACTCGGTGGTTGTTCATACTTTAAAAGTTATTAAAAATGAACTTTTATAATGAATTTTAGTGTTTTATAAGATGTCAGGTTTTTAATGATATGTATTGACAGTTTTCTTTATGGAGTATTCATCACTTGTTTGGTCTTCATTTGTAAAGTCATCTTAGTGCCTGCTCTACATTCCACAGTAAGCTGACATCAGTGTGCACATGCTACAGGGCCCACAGCAGGGTCCGTCCTTTACACTTCAGGTGGTGGGGGTACCTCGTGGTATTTGCAAAGGATTTTGGAACTTTTCAAGTTATATTGCTGATATAGTGTTCATCAGCAAGTTCCACTGGTTTTAATATCTTTTTAGTGCTTTTCCACAGAAATGAATGGACTCAAGTTAGCTAAAACCAGTTTGTTCTACATAGTCATACATAATATGTGAGATGTAAAATATATTTTAATTCATTTAATAAAATGATGGTTAAATATTTTATCCTTGTATACTAGAGTGAACAGGGAATTTGGAGAGACAATTAGCTCTGTGGAGTATTACAAACTTAATAGATTATTTTGTATAGAAACTCAATGTCTTTACTATTTCCCTAATAACTAATGTCATTTATATTATCCTGTCTCTGGTTCTTAACCTCACCCAGTCTCCTGTCTACGGGCAGGCCTGCCTGTTCTGCTCAGTTCTGAGCTGATTTTATCTAGAACAGCTGGAGTTCCAGGAATGCCCCTCTGGGATAGAAGTACTTTTGGCCGCATTAATTCAATTAGGCCACTTGACTACTGGGATGGTTGGCTCATTGTTTTGTTTTTGCTTTTTTTTATTTGTCCTTCAATAGTTCTTTTGACCATCACAGTCAAAAACAAAATCAGCTGGGTAATATATATATTATATGTACTGGGTAATACAGTTTGGGGTCCTTCAAAATAATTTGATTACCTTGTTAAAGTGATTTAGAGTTAAGTATGTTGGCATACACCTTGTCCTAGTATTGGGAATACAAGGTACATGGTCATGAGTTGGAGGTTAGACCTTTCTTGGAAGTTTGAAATCTAAAAGATTCAAAATCTGAAACTTTAGGCCATTGGCATGATGCCACAAGTGGAAATCCCACCTGACTAAGGGCTAACAGTCAAAGTAGGGGCATCAGAATGCTGTGCATCGCTCCCTCCGTACGTAAAACCTGCAGGAATCGCTTTTCCTAGATCTGTCATTTGCTGACTGGCAGCAAGCTCCAGCAGATCAATTAATTCTAGCCTGATCTACACAGTAAAATTTAGGGTAGCCCCAGGGCTACATAGTGAAGCCCTATCACCAAAAACAAAACCCACTTACTATACATATACAAACATCCCTGAATTCTTTCCCACTAAAAATTGCAGAATCCAAAACATTCTGTTTCCAGGCATTGTGCCATGGGATGTTTAATGTGAAGTAAACATAATTTAGTAGAAATATTTGGGGCTGTTAGGCCACTCTGATGAATCAATAAAAGGACATAGTATTTGGTCAATAAATGATTTTAACTTGTGCGGGGCTTAAGGATGAATTATTCTGAGATGTTACTAGTAGTTACATTTGTGAATGATACCAATTGTTTGGGCATAGGTAAGAAGATAAGCGGTGTGTAGTGGTGTGCACCTTTAATGTCAGCCTGCAGATGGCTGAGGCAGGAGAATCATGAGTGCTGCTACATGACAAGACCTGCCTCACAAAAACCACCAGAAGCAGCCTTCGATTATGAATGTCTGTTTCTGTATTGGGCGTGGCAGAGTAAAAAGCTCCATTCAGCAAGTGTTCTTCTGAAGCCCAAGGCAGCATGAAATAGAGGGCAGGTTCCTTTCTGCCAGAAACCCCAGATCTCTGAAAGATAATAGAGGTAGCACACTGTTCACCAATGAGGAACAGGCAGCACTGGGACTAGAACAATTGGAGACTTGTTTCCATACCATGAAGAAGGGAAAACTCAAGGATTCAGTTGAGTACAAAACAGGAGTTGGGGTCCTTTTGTCTAGGAATTTGGGTGGGTACAAATGCCTGTTCTTTTTCCAGTAAGTTACATCTGTTTTGAGGATATATATGACCAGATAGCATCTCATAGGACATGTTGGGACCTGGGAAGTAGGTACAAGGCTGTAGAAACTCATACTAAGACTGGGACTCTAGATAGATCTACTTCTGCTGTTAAGAGTCATTGGGATTCTTGGCAGATTATTCATGCTGATTAAGTCTTGTGTAGTGATTTGTGCCTCTAGTCCCAACAACTTGGGAGGAAGGCATGGCAAGAGTTCAGAGCCAATTTAGTGCTAAGCCTGAAGTCTGATCTCTGTGACCCCCATGGTGGAAGGAGAGAACTGACTTCCCAAGATCTCTGATTTTCACACATTTGCATTGTACACACCAAATCAACATGGATGTAAAAATGTTAAAGGCATTGGATTTGGTTTTCAGATTTGGGGAGATTTCAATTTGAAGCACCTTACACTCCAGGCAGAGAAGAGTTAAGACTTTATAGGCTGAGAGTAGAGAAGTCAATATCTGCCAGTTGGTGCAGGGTAGAACACATGGGAGCATGCACAAAGATTGGAGCCCAAGCAATACAGGAGACCCGTGGATTAATTATTACTGAATTATGGTTAGGACTTTGGTTAGTTGCCTGTTGGGTGTCTATGGGAAAGAAAGGGAAGGGCTGATGTTTGGCTTTTTAAAGTCAAGTTATAATTAGGATCAATGTCATGATGGAAGGTTCTTGCAACATTTACAAGTATGCACATAAAAATTCTTGATGCTTAGGGAAAATATCTTCGCTTATTGTCATCAGTAAAAGACGTAGCAGTTGGGCTAGAGAAATGGCTCAGTGGTGAAGAGTACTTGCTACTCTTGCAGAGGACCCCTGTTCAGTTCCCAGCACCCATATCTGCAGTCTCACAACCAGCTTCTGACAATCCAGCAACCCTTTTTTGTCCCCTCTGGGAAGTACATTCATGTATACAAACACACCCGGACACATATACATAAACAGTAAGAATTTCAAAAGGTAGCTGTTGATAATGAAAAGGTGAGACACACTGGGCTGTGGTGGCACACACATAATCCCAGCATTTAGAAGGCAGAGGGTAGGTGGATCTCTGAGTTGGAGGCCAGCCTTGTCTACAGCCAGGACTACACACACACACTGTCTTGAAAAACCAAAAAGGAGGGGGGAATAAAAGGTCACTTGCTGCTAAATGTTTGTAGCTAAACAGTGCTGACATGTTCAATAAACATGCATGTAAAAATGCCGTGTTGAGGCTGTGTTTCATATTTGGATCCATGGAAGATCTGCCCTCAGAAAACTGCAGCTGTTCGTGTTACACAGTGTGCTCCAGAATGGGGTATTTATAATACATGCTCTTATTTGTGATGAGTCAGTTTTCAGCATGAGGAAACTAAAAATCAGAGTAGACTAACTTTGTTCATAAGTTAGGTATAGAATGCCACATAACTAGTTCCTAAACTGTCTGCTGGCCTCCCAACCTCACTATTCAGGGGTAGCATTACTGATTTTCTGTGTATTCCATAAGTTTTCATGCAGGTGTAGGAAACTTGATATATTTCAGGACATATGTACACACTACATTATTTCTCTGCAATATTTTAGACTTATTTCAGACCTCATGATAGGCTGTTTTATATACTGAAAAGGTCTTTTGGGCAGTTACGTGTGCCCCCGTTCTACCATATGTGGGCATGTGTTGTGCGAATGTGTTCATAGAATAAACAGTGGAGCGGCTTAGGTATTTGGGTCGTAAATTCCTTTTGATGTCTATTCTAACTGATGGGAATTTTTTATTCTCTATTATCCCAACCAGTTTAGCACCTAAGATCAGTAGAGATATTGGCAAAGCATTTCCAAAGTTCTTGATCATTTCCATCACGGAAGCCTTTTTAGATGTTTCTTTTCTAATTTGCTCCCATGTAATGAAGTTGACAACCCAAATCACTGCTTGTGGGCTGGTTTGTATATGTGGTTCATATAAGACTTTTTACCCCCACCTACTCCTGCTGAAAGTATAATCCACCTCCGTCACAGGAGATATTTGTGATGATTTTGCCCAAGAGATGAGAAAACACTGGGTGTGGGGGCAGTTTTTTTTTAGGTCGTTATTTCTGGAGAATAAACTGGAAGGCCAGGATGAAAAGCAAGAGGGTGAGAGGTGGCAGCAGCGATGTGGAAGATCGTGACAAGGGGTGGAAGACAAAATGGGCCCAGCATTATGTTGGAAGTAAGCCAGGTGTGGTTGTGGGCCCCTTTAATCCTAGCACTTGGAAGGTAGACAGAGGCAGGTGGATCTCTGAATGCCAGGCCAGCCTGGAACAGAGTAATTAGTGCTTGTCTTCAAAAACAAAGTTTAGTTGGGTGGCAGTGGTGGCGCACGCCTTATAATCCCAGCACTCGGGAGGTAGAGACTGGTGGTCTGCGGAGGGAGTTCCAAGACAGGCTCCAAAGCTGCAGGAAACCCTGTTGCCAAAACCAAACCAAAGCTGAAAATAAAGTGATGTCTTCTGGAGGATGATTGTGAGACTGAGACCAAACTGGACTGTGTAGTGAGACTGTCCCCAAAACTTAATACTGAAAGAGTAGGCCTAGAAGTACTGAAGCTCCTTGAACCTGCTCCCCTAGACAAAGAGAAGTGGGTTGGGGGCCCTGCAGAGTTATGAGAAAGGAAACCCAAGTGAGAAATGAGATGGTTGCTGTTAACCTTGAAATCCTTTGTAGTTTTTGTCTGGGTTTGTTTTGTGGTCACTTCATCTAAGAAGAGAAAGGAAACATTTTGGGGTGGGTGAAGCCTCAGGTTTATTTTCCCAGCCCTCTGCTCTGCTTTTAGCAGTTCTGTCCTCGCTCTAGCATTGGGTTGTGACTCTTTTTCCCATCACTTCTAGCTCCCTGTCTGTTGAATTAAATTTTTGTTGTTGTTTTGGTTTTTGGTTTTGTTTTAGGAGACAGGGTTTCTTGTGTGGCTTTGGAACCTGGCTCTGTAAACCAGCCTGGCCTCGGACTCAAAGAGATCTGCCTGCCGCTCCCTCCTAAGTGCTAGAATTAAAGGCCTGTGCCACCATGTCTGGCGCCTTTAACATTTTTAATGAAAAAAATTTATTTTTATTGTACGTGTATGAGCATTACCTGCATGTATGTATGTGCATCACATAGGTTTCTGGTGCCAGGGAGGCCAAAACAAGGTCCCCTGGAACTAGAGCTGCTGTGTGGGTGCTGAGAACTGAACCCAGGTCCTCTAGAGCATCAAGTGCTCTTAACCACTGAGCTGTCTGTCCAGCCCTCCAGTGCCTTTTATTAGCATGGTTGACAAATTGGCTGACCTCTTGGGGATGGCAATAATCTACTTGAAAATTGAACTTTTAAAGAAAACAGTGCAGCTCTTTAAGTTCATCTTCCTCCTTAAACTAAATGAGTTTACTGGTTCAGAGATGCTGTGCCCATTATTCGGCACTCAGAGGCATGTCAGGAGCTCCAGCTCCAGGCCAGCCTAGCTTCATAGTGGGGTGCTGTTTAAAAAAGCAAAAGAAAATAAAAATTGTAGTCAGTGTGGTCCAGCCAAACCTGATTACACTCTGATGGTTTTCAGTGACTGTATTTTTACTTTGACTACACAGGTGTTGCTGGATTTTTGTTTTTGAAATGCCTCGTAGTTCTGGGCATGGTGGTGCAGCCTTGTAAGCTCAGCTGTCCATGAGCTGAGGCAGCTGGATCACAAGGGTCAATCCTGCCGTGCTACTGAGCTAGTGCAGGGGTAATTCGGGCAACTTAGACATCTACTTGTCTCCAAAAAAAGAGCGAGCAGGATGTGATGCTCAGTGGTAGACTTGGGGCCCCAGAAGCACCTCCCTGTATCTGGTATATGACATCTTCTCGGGAGGCTGGGGCAGGGCAGTTGCCTCAAATTCATCATTGCCCCGGCTTATGTTCAAGTCTGATGACCCAAACCTGGGGTTTTATCTTTTCTTTGAAGTGGATATATTAACCACTTGTAATTCCTGTAATTCCAGCACGTGGAAAGTTGGAGGAAGATCAGTTCAGGGTCATCTTTATCTACATAATGTAAAGCCAGCGTGGAATACATAATATCTGTCCTAGAAAACAAAGTTAAAATCATTTGATGACATCAATTTGTATATTATTATATTTTATGTATTTGCAAGCCTAACATTTTTTTGATCACACTATCAAATATCACCTGTAACCTTTAATGGGAAAAAACGAGCTGGTCGGAGAAATGGCTCTTCCAGAGGAAGATGGTGGCTCACACCCATCTGCAACTCCAGTCATAGGCACATGTAGTACACAAACGTTTAATCATAAATATGACAGGAAAAGATAAATTTCCTCTATAAAATATCTTATCCTACTCTTACTGTCTTAGTAGCCTGAATTTTCTGTTCAATGGGAAGGGCCATAAGTAGTTGTGAGGCTTAGTCTTCATGGGCTCTCCTGTCATATTTACTAACAGAGCCCCCAGCCTTAAAACATAAGACCTCTAAACGTGTATTTCTTGGGAAGTAATCCCTGCTGTTGAGAAGGGAGCATTCTGGTGGAAAGTCATTCTTACATCAGGAAATGTCACCTTTTCGTTAGGTTACTTTATAGCAAGAATTTTTCATTGTTTACCTTTAAGAACTGTTGAGTTTTTACTATTCACATGATTTGAATAACAGCCTGCCTAGTATTGGGCTGTGGTATCTGTTTTATACAGTTATTTCTTTGTACATTGAGTGTGTATTATATCTGATACCTGGTGGGGAAGTCTTATTTTCTACCGCTCAAAGGCCTGGGGAATGGTGCCTTGGTAGAGAGTGGGCCTTTTCCTGGAAGGAAGGCATCTTTAATATTCTTGCAGTCATAGGATTATGGATGGTACTGTGTATCTGAGTATATAAAATGCCCCTTTTAAATCTTTGTGTCCTTAGAGATGCTCCTTCCTAATGTTGTAATTTAAAGATGGCACGAGAAAGATGCCATGCAACAGAAAGAACTCTCGTGGAGGGTTTTATTAGTGGAGAGGGAACAAGAGGGAAAAGAGGCAGAGAGGGTGGGAGGGAGACAGACAGGCAGAGATGGAGAGAGAAAGGAACAGAGAGAGATGGGAGGTGGGCAGGGCCCTTTTAGAAGGGAACATAGTGTCCACAGGAGGTGCTCTTAGTGGCTGCAGCTCAGGACATAGCCTGTCAGGACCCCAAGGGCAGCGCAGTACAGATGCCTGAATACTGACACCCACAGTTGACCAATACAGTGGTTTGATTTGGCTTATGGCACACTTTAAAAAAATTATAAGGTTTTATAAAAAAAGCTTGGTTTCTATAAAGCATTAAAGTACACAGCAGTTCTGTGGATCCCCAGTAAGCATGTACAGAACTATGTAAGGCCTTTAAACGTCAGGCCTTATGTCAGGCGTAAGATTTTTTTTTAAAATATTTATTTATTTATTATGTATACAATAGTCTGTCTGTGTGTANTTTGGAAGAGCAGGCAATGCTCTTAACCACTGAGCCATCTCTCCAGCCCCAGGCGTAAGATTTAAGTGGTACTTCAAAACACTCCTGGTTTAGGGAGAGGTCTGGTTTTCTGTGTTTATATAACTTAAAACTTAACTCCCCTAACTTAAAACTGAATCTTTTGTATTTATAGTCTCTGTCCCAACACATCTACACACATCTACACACACACACACACACCCTACACACCTACCTACCTAAATCTTTGGAAATAAAAAGAGACAAAATTCCTAAGAGATTTCTAGTCAAATAATGACTTTTTTCCCCAGACTCTTATCTGTTTAAGTAAACATAAACTTTTTTTTTTAATAGAAGGAAACAGGGTGGGGGTTGGCCTGTGTCTTTAATCCTAGCACTCAGGGAGGCAGAGGCAGAGGCAGATCTCTGAGTTCAAGGCCAGACTGGTCTACAAAGCTAGGTCCAGGACAGCCAGGGCTACACAGAGAAACCCTGTCTCAAAACAAAGGAAAACTGAACCTAAATCTGATAGTTGATTATCACACTGCTACTGTGCCCTACTTTATTCATGACTCCAGCATGTTACCCAAACACATTTTGCAAGGAGCAGATTGTAACTGCATGTTTCATGCTCTGTGGAGAATACCTTAAGTTAAGTGTCTGTGGGGGACTCTTAATGGAGCACAATAGCTGTAGCTGACCTTGGTACAAGCACAGAAAGTTTATCAGTTTTTAAAATGTGTTCTGCCTGCACGTATTGACAGTTCACATGTGCCTGGTGCCCACTGAGGCCAGCAGGTGTTGGAGCCTCTGGAACTGGAGTTTACATTTATTTATGAGCAACCATATTGGTGCTGGTATTCAAACCCCAGATTTTTGGCAGCTCTTAACCTTGGAGCCATCTCTTCAGCTCCTATATATAACAAGGCTTTAAAGTTGTGTCAAGGGGCCAGTTATCTGTGATGATGAAGGCTTAATTAAAAAAAAACTTTTCTGTTTTTCCTTTTAGCTTTCCAGAGACAGGGTTTCTCTGAGGCTTTGGAGCCTGTCTTGGAAGTCACTTTATAGACCAGGCTGGCCTTGAACTCAAGAGATCCGCCTGCCTGTGCCTCCTGACTTGCTGGGATTAAAGGCAGGCATCACCATGCCCGGCTTTCCTTTTAAGTGGACCGTCAAGATGGTTCTGTGGGTAAAGGCACTTGCTGCTGACTGCCTGACTTTGATCTCTGGAACCGACATGGTGGAGGAGAATGTCCTCCCAGAGGTTGTCTTCTGACCTATGTTGTAGCATGTCTTCTCACAAAATAAATGTCCATAAAAATTTTCAATTGTTAATATATTTGAATATCTTTTAGAGTTAAGGCTTATAGAGTTTAGCACCATGGTAGGAAATCTGAATCTTAAGTATTCTTTATGGAAATAGGGATTATTCTGGATCAGAGAAATTACCCTCTGAATAAAAATAATTTTTCAAAATAAAAGCAGGCCATGCAGCACCAAGTGGTGTTTTATTGAAGTCTTGATTACTGTTGGGAACTTTTAAGAGACCGGTTATAAGGTCTGATTTTTAAGTGGCTAAAATCTTATTTTTTCTATTCCTAGGTTGTTAAGACAACATGAAACTGCTGAAACTCCAGGCACTGGTCTAATGTAGAAGAGCTTAAAAGCCAGGTATGCTGGGCTCACACTGCTGCATTCGGTCAGGTGGCAGTTTTGTTTAGAAGGGCACTTCCCCATGGATTGTACTTACTTCCTTTGGCATAGATTAGTCAGCGTTGGTGTTTGACTAGTTTGAGACAGTCTTATTATATAACCCACTATGTAGTCCAAACTAGTCTACAACTTTTCTTCCATTTTTGTGTATGAGTGTTTTGTGTACCATGTGTGCCCTGTGCCTACAGATGCCAGAAGAGGGCATTAGATTCCCTGGAACTGAGTTGCAGGCAATTGTGAGCCATTGTGTTGGTGCTGAGGATCAAACCTGGGCTTTCTGGAAGAGCAGCCAGTCTCTTGCCAGGGTATTCTTTTCATCTCTTAATTCCTTTACCTCAGGCAGCAGAGTGCTGGGGAACAGGGTGTACAACCCTTTGTTTTCGAGACGGGGTTTCTCTGTGCAAAGCCTTGGCTCGCCTGGAACTCACTCTTGTAGACCAACTTGACCTAACCAAGAAATCCTCTGCTTCTCCCTCCAGAGTGCTGGGATTAAAGGCATGCTCCACCACTGCCCAGCCATTTTACCTGTGGTCCTCTGGCTTTGAACCCAGAGCTTACAGCCCCAGTCAGAGTTCTAGTGTTTCCTTTTTTTTCTCTTTTGGTTGAGACAGTATCTTACTATGTAGCCCTAGCTGGCCTGGAAGTCTGAAACCAATCTGGCCTCAACTTCATCTGCCTCCACCTGCTAATGCTGGGATTAAAGGTACGTGCCACACCACCAGCTGAAACCTTACAATGCCACCTGTGTCCATGAGACAATGCTTGCATGCCGTGTTTTTGATAACACTCTTGATTGCTTTCTTGCATTCTTTTGTGTATAATGTGTGTAGTTTTGAGGTATACTGGAGCAAGAGAAGTAAGGGGGAATGTGTATGTATGTGTATGTTCCAGGATTGCCAGGTCTACACATAAGGAGACCTTGTGTGTGTGGGAGAGAGAGAAAGAGAGGGAGGGAGGGAGAGAGAGAGAGAGAGAACAGGGTTTTCTTCTTTGGGTTAAAGATTTTTCTATGTTGCTGCATACGACCAAGTTCATCTCTGTCCTTGACCTTGGGGAATGAATCCAGACTTTGGGTTCAGAGCAAAATGGGCCAGGACCTTCTCATTGCCAGGTAGAAAGCTGCAGTTCAGGAGCTCTGCTCTAGTGTTTCTGAAATAGCACTGTGAAGCCTGAGTAGGTGGATATCTAGACTGGAAATGTCTAGTGAGGTCTAGAGGAGAGAAGGGTCTTGCATGAGCTGATTCAGATTTCTCTCATTTGTGGCAGGAAATTCCGTAGTCTCTTGGAACAGATTTGTCTGAAGACATGCACTTGTCTGCAGGATCGCTGCTCAGGTACAAGCTTGGTCATGCCGCTCCACCCACTGGCTTCAGAGCTCCTCTCGGCCCCAGATTTATGACGTTTCCCTTAGGTTCCTTTGGAAAGTATGATTTTAGAAATGTTGTAGAATGTATGCTAGGAATGACGGTTCCTTTCATATTTCCTGTTTTGGTATGCTAACAATATAAGATTTTTATAGTGTTGTGGCAAAACCCCTTAGAGTGTTTTCTTTTGTTCCTGTCCTGTTTTGCCTGTTGCAGATGTGGTGCTGTTGACCAGCAGGGAGGGTGTTGCCTGAGACCTAAGAAGCATCTACATGCAGAGCACACAAGGATCAAAGAAAGGCTTGTGCCACCACAGCATGGCCTATGTGGCCTAACATTTTTTTAAAAGCCTGTAAGTGGACTTGTCATTAAAGCACCTGCTTTATAGTATAGATTAAAAAGGAAACAGAAAAGAAATACAGAAAGAACATAAAGGAAGCTAAATTACTGTCTGATGTACTTTTAAATCTAACAAAAGTGGCAGGAGTCTACTCTCATCACAAACTAGGAAAATGCCATTCCGTTGTGTATGGTGAGTGTATGACTTGGTGCAACCTTGGACAGGGCTTGGTGGTACACTTGGACACAGGCAGATTCTCTTAATTTGAGGACAGTTTGGTCTGCATAGTGAATTCCAAGAGAGACAGGGCTCAAATAAAAATAAAAAAGGGGGGAAAAATCTATCTTTAGGTATATTGTATATATAGCCACTGGATTTGAGAAGACCTACCTACACAGGTAAAAATGCATTGACTGCTCAAGGCTTGGTGATTCTAGTTCAACAAATTATTTTCTTTAGGACTGAAACCTTTCCCCACTCTCCCAGGGTTTCTCTTTTTAGCCGTGGCTGTCCTCGAACTCACAGAGAACTAACTACCTGCCTCTGCCTCCTGAATGCTGGGATTCAAGGATTAAAAAGCAGACAAATATACAAGCCAGCAGGTATTCTGTAGGAAGAGCTTGTCTAAACAATGCCTGTGTGTACATGTATGACATTCCTACTTACTGATGAAAGATTTGTCTCTTACAGGTCACAGGCTTTGAAAAAAAAAGACCTGAATGGCCCAGCAATTTGAATTGTTTGGAAAGTGTGCTGTGGGTAGGCATGGCTACCTGAACCTAGAGTCTAGAGTTAGCCAGGAGCCACCATAGCCCAGCTTGGGGTTTTCAAAGACTACTCACTACTCAAAGACTAGTAGAAAATTTCAAGTTCAAAAGTTTTTAATTATATAGTTCTCATATGTACTGTTCCACATTGTGGAAATAAAACTATGCAGAACATTCGAACAATGGCACAAACACTTAGATATAGACTGTGCATTATAGAGGCCCTGTTGTCCCTACCAGGCAACAAACAGGCTTAAATTGCAAGTTTATAGGGAAACTATATTTGAACATTTCAGATGCGCCAGGATTCCACACTGTTTCAAGCCCTGGTCTCGGTCCTTAGGTCAGTGCAGCTGCACTCTGTATGCACCTATTAGCAACTTGACCTAAAAAGAAAACGAGTGTTAGTACACATGAAAGCTCCCACCTTGTAAGAATACTGGGTTGCTGCTATTTTTAGCTAAAAAGTGACTGTATTAAAAAAAAAATCCAGCTTCCTTTCACATGGGGATTGTGCCTAGCCATAATGGCAGATTAGTACTCAAGTCAGGACTGGAATGCTCTGCAGGGATGCCCTCAGACTTCACGTTCAGCTAGGTGCACACTGCCTCAGAGAGCCAACATCCCTGCCCTAGGAGAGAGGATTCTTCTGGACCCTGAGCATTGACAACCTGAGCAGTTACCCTAAATATGAAGCAAAGATTTTCACCTTGGCAAAGGGTGATTCCGTCAACCTTATAAACAACTTATTGGGGCCGGCAACAGGGCTGAACGAGTAAACAAAGTGACTATCCTAGAGGGAAAGAGAGAAAAGTCAGACTCACATCTCTGATGTCTACAAACCCTAGAACCTTTTACAGTGGAGACCAGTAAACTTCTTTCTTTTTAAGTTTTGGGACAGGATCTCCCTGTGTAGCCCAGACTGGCCTCAGACTTGATGGCTCAGCTTCTGATTAGGGTTGTTTGCTTTTTTAAATGTGCTGAATGTGGTGTCAAAAAATTTATCACCTTCTGCCTTAATGCCATGAAACATGATCTCTCACTGATCAGGCTGGCCAGCCAATCACTTGGCATCTGTCCTCACCCACTGTGACATGCATGTACACAAATGTTCTTACCCACTCTAAGTCTCCCACATCCCACCCTCAAGTTTGTTTGTTCTGCGTCAGTGTAGTGTAATTTGATTTTAAGATCACATTCCACCCAGCATTTGGAACAATGTTAAGTTCAAGGCCTACCAGGGCCTTGATATTGAGACCCTATCTCAAACCTAAAAAACACAAAAATCTAAGGTTCTAATACATAAAATATATATAGTGCAAGCACAGAAGAAATTCATTTAACAATGGCACCAGGAAAGAATTCCACAAATGGCAAAATGTGAAATTTTAAGTTAGGAGTGATGGTGCATA
Source organism: Ellobius talpinus (assembly GCA_001685095.1). Taxonomy (NCBI): domain Eukaryota; kingdom Metazoa; phylum Chordata; class Mammalia; order Rodentia; family Cricetidae; genus Ellobius; species Ellobius talpinus. Next base: position 46,091 of record LOJH01003001.1, read on the forward strand.
TATGTGTCCTGACATCAGAATTAAGCAATCATGTAAGAGTATCAGGAATTGAAGGTTTGTTGGTAGCTTTATTTCAACCAAATCAAAAGAGTTATACATTAGGTAACAGGCATAAACACAACCATTTTATTCTGGCCTCATGTAAAAGGTCTCAGGGCTAAGAATTTATTCTCAGAATGTTGGTTCTAGGACCATATATATATTAGTGGCATTAAAGTGAATTTAAGTACTTTTTTAATTTTTAATTTTCTTTTGTAAAAATGGGAGTTATTCAAGTTATGAAAATGTTCATTATTATGAAAATGAACATCTTTTGTATGTATGCGCATCTGTGTGTATGTACGGTGTGCACACCCATACCAAGGCACTCAAAGCACCAAGAGACATTACAGACCTTAAGAAAACGTAAAGTCGCATGACTTTTGATCACAATTTTCAATTAACTACAGAAAATCTTACCAGAAAAACAGGAAGTTGAAATTTATCATTTAAAACTACAGCTTGTACGCTGCATGGTCCACAGAGCCGAGCAATAACTTCTTTACCCAAAAAGTTTGCATGGAAAATAAAGAGCAGGACACCAGAGCCTGAAGAAGGACGAGTAGAAAAGATTAATGCTATTAGTGTGTGGGGGTGAGGTCATCCCTGCTGGCAGTAGAAGGTCCCTGGTAGATCCTCCTGCCACTTGTACAGAAGCCTAAGGCGGCTCCTACTCAAAACACTTGCACTTTATCCTACAGTTTTCAAACCAGAGAACTTGACTTCTTGTTCAAGCAACCACCTGGGAAGAGACTTTCATGTTTGTTTTCTACTGAAATTAGTATTTTGTGTGCATGTGTATCTGCACCTGCTGCCTGCAGAGACCAGAAAGAGGAGATTAGGAAACCCTGGAACTGGAGTTAGAGGTGTGAGCTCACATGTGGTTGCTGGAAGCTGAACCCAGGTCCTCTGCAAAAGAAGCAACCACTCTCAACCGCTGAGCCATCTCTCCAGCGTCAGTTACTGTGTTGTCTTCACAACAAAAAAATTTACATAGTTTGACCTCAATGTGTGGTAGTTAGGACAACCTATGCGAGCTGGATCTCTCCTATCAATGTGGGCTCCCAGAATCAAGTGTAAGCCATCAGGCTTGGTGTGCAAGCATCTCTATATGTAACATGCACAACACTACAAACAAACTTGGGAACCAGCAAGATGGTTTAGGAAACAGAAATGCATGTAACCTAATTAACCAGTCCACTGGTTATAGTTTTCAGGAATCAAAAGCCTCTCCAGAAGTATAAAGTTCTACTTTGCTTACATTATCATTAAAGAGTTTTTGTTTTGCTGGTACATGGAAATGAACTTGTGAAAGCTAACCTATACCCTACCTCCTATCCTTAGAAAGCATGGAGTGCCATAAAAAATTTTCAGAAGAATAGTAGAAGAATGCAAGTAAGGAAAAGCAAAACAAAAAATTATGTAGGTGTGGTTGATTCAGATCTATCAGGGCCATTTACAGCAGTATAAGATGGAAATAAGACGTGTGAATTGGTAAGTTAACAAAATGAGTGTGTGTGCATATCTATCATCCACCCACCCACCCACCTACCGTAACATCAAGCCAAATGCCCCTTCAATGCACACAGCCTAGATATTCAGAACAATCCTGACTCTAAGCCCAATACTTAAGAGGCCAAGGAAGGAGGACTGTCAGGAGTAAGATAAGCCCTAGGCTACAAAATACAAAACTAAACCAAATTCAATAGCCAGCAAGGCAGCAATTGGCTGTCTTTGACTGGTATAATAAATACTACACAGGATTTCAAGTAGTCCAGGATAGCTTCAAATTCACTACTGTCCAAAAAGATAAACTTGCCTCTTCACCTCCTGAGTGCTGGAATTATCGGGATGTGCCACTAAACTCAGTTTATGAAAGTAAGGAAAAACAAAACATAAACCCAGTTTATATGATGCTAGGGACCAAGCACAGAATATTTTGCACAATAAGCAAAACACTCTGCCTCGGCGCCTCACAAGTGCTAAGGTGGCTGGAGAGACGGCCCAGTGAGTAAGGGCACCTGCTGCCAAACCATTTTCACTCCCAAAGAACCCGCATGATGAAAGGAGAGAGAACCAATTCCCCAAAACTGTTCTCACTTGCACATGCATTCTGGCATTAGCACACCCATACGCAAACAAAAATGTAATGAAAAAAATGTATAAGGAAGCTGGAGAGATGGCTCAGCAATTAAGAGCACTGGGTGTTCTTCCAGAGGGCCCGGGTTCAATTCCCAGCACCCATATGGCAGCTCACAATTATAGTTTTTTTGCTTTTGCAAGATGGGGTCTCTTTATGTAACAGTTCTCTGGCTGTCATGGAACTCGTGCTGTAGATCAGGCTGACCTCGAACTGAGAGATGCACCTGCTTCTGAGCGTTGGGATTAAAGGCACCATTGCCGAACTATTTTGTTTTTGATGGCCACTATATTTAGTTAAGGTTGTCTACATGAGCATGGCTGGGTTATTTACTTAATCAATGATCCTCTAGGCATCATTAACTGCTTATAGCTCTGTCATTAATTCCAATGGGAGGGGGGACAGGACTCATTGCTGACACACAACCCCTAAGGTTTTTTTTTGTTGTTGTTTTAAATTAAACCAGACATGGTTCATGTCTGTAATCCTAGCTCTCAGAAGGCCAAGACAGGGATATTGGAACAAGACTATTACAAAACAAATAAGCAAAACCCAAGTCAGGCATGGTAGGGCACATCTTTAATCCCAGCACACAGGAGGCTGAGGCAAGTGGATCTCTTGAGTTTATGGTTATCATGACTACATAGCAAGTTCCAGGCCAACAAGAACTACATAGTGAGACCCTGTCTCATAAGCACAACAAAAACAACCGAAAAAGAAAACAATGGAAACCTAGTAGGCATAATAAAATTTAGGAGGAAAAAAGAGGTTCTAGGCATAGCATTGTGAAGTTATCTTTTAGTTAGACTTAATAAACTACAGTTTTCAAGAACCAACTCCTAACATTTGAAAGAGGACTCCAGTGGTAGGTAAAGTGGGACGGAGAGGCCTCCTGCCAGAGCAGCTCTGCCAGCTATCACAGTGGATTCTGCTAAAAAGTTCCTTGAAAGTAAAGATCTACTTAGGAATAAACTCATCTTTACAAACTATAGCTTCAAACACTGAAGTTTGAAGGGGAGCATATGCTTACCTTCTGGTATGTTTTGAGCAGGCTTGTAATTGAAATCTGTTGAGAAATCTGGTCCCTCGCAGAGTCGATGACAAGCTATTGGGAAAACAGCTTCCAACAAAGCAAGGCGAGATTCAAAGTAATCTCTGATTGTTTCTTCTGCAACTCTTGAAAGTCTAATGAGAAAAGACAGACTGTGTTAATAGTTGGGTATGGTGACTCAGAACTCAGATATATGCCATGAGTTTGAGGTCACCCTGGGCTAGAGTGAGACCCTATCTTAACTGTTAATGTAGGTATATTGAATGTAGGTACACTGTACCACACAAATTAACTATTAACAAATTAAACTCAAGCTACCTTGATCTGATCATTACACTTTGTGTGCTGTATCATTTTAACATTGTATCCCACTGTAAAATTCAAGTTTAAAATACATACATTAGGGGTTGCAGATGTAGCTCAGTATGAAACCCAGGGTAAGATCACTAGTGCCACATAAACCAGATGTGATGGTATGCATCTATAGTCCTAGTACTTAGGAGGAAGTCATCCTCCATCCTCAGCTACAATGAGTCTGAAACTAGACTAGAATACATGAGATCCTGCCTTCCCTTTACCCCTCTGCAGAAGGAAACCACCAAAGGATGTATTTATGATGTATAATGCCCATAAAGCTTTCCCACTAACTTTGCTTCTTAACTTTTGTTTTTTGGGACAGGGTTTCTCTGTATATCCTTAGCTGTCCTGGAACTCACTGTAGAACAGCCTGGCCCTGAACTCAGGGATCCGTCTGTCTCTGTCTCCTGAGTGCTGGGATTAAAGTCATGAGCCACCACCACTCAGCGTTACTTTTGAATTTTATTTATTGTAGTACCGAGGCCCTTGCATATGGCTAAAACAAGTGCTCTACCACTAAGCTACACCGCTAGCCCTGACTTCACTTTTGGAAACTGCTTCTCTGATTTTGTGTTGTGTGCTTGCTTGTGTGTGAAGTGGTTAGGCCAGAGGACAGCGCTGTGTCATTCTTTACTGCTCTGAAGCAGCTTGCTCTCTGAACCTGGGGCTCACTATCCAGTTAGGCTGGCAGCCAGAGACCCCAGCAGCCTCCTGTCTCCACGGTCTCACAGTGCAGAGGTGAGAGGTGTGAAGGGAACGCAGCAGGTACTCTTACTTTGCTACCTATGTCTCCAGCCTCTCCTCACTTCTGATATTGAGACAGCATTTCATGTCTACACTGGCCTCAAACTCACTCTGTAGACTAAGGAGCGCTTGAACTTGGAATCCTTATGCTTTAGCTGCCTGAATACCTGGATTATACCTGAACCACATAGCCCAGCAGCACCTTTGTGAGAAGGAACTACAACTCTGGCCTCACACAGTTCTCCTCTCATGACAGTGCCTTTAAATTTCCTTTTCATCAAACAGGAGTTGCACAAGGGCAACTTTTACTCAGTCTTCTCCATAATACTGGCCTTTGAGACTGTCTGGCACAAAATTCACTTTGCGATTGGCTAATGCATGAATGAAAAATTAGAAATGAGAGCCCCCTCAGTCCTGAGCAAAGTAAGATGGCTGGGCACCTCCCTGACAGGTTCTCTGCATTTACCCATATG
>LOJH01003002.1:0-11475 GCA_001685095.1 Ellobius talpinus
ATGAGTGGCCTCCAGAGAAAGTTCTAGCAGAGACATGGTATCATTCTGCCAGGTAGAGGATCAAAGCAAGATGGGCTTCTCAGAGATGGAATAGTTTCCTAAGGAAGGGAAGGACATTCCTGGCAGGAACAATATGTTTAAGAGTTCAGGAGCAGAGTTGCAATGTGTGCGGGGAGCCATAGCTCAAAAATCTCCATGCCTGTATTGGGAGCAAGTTGAAGTCCTGGGGAGGTGAGACCAGACAGGTAAATGGGAGGAAGCACAGCCCCAAATGCCAGGCTTTGAAGGAGGCTCTTAAAGGTTGGCTCAACTTTGAGGTGGTCACCCAGCAGGCGGAAAGTCAGACTTAGGCAACAGCATCCTCCTTGGGCTGCTAAGGAGGGGATGGGGCAAGACCCTGGAGGTGCGTGCCATAGCACAGAAGGCAAGCATGGAGTCGAACAGCAGAACAGCTTTGAAGGCTTTGAGTGATAGGTTCAGCCTTGAGTTATTTTATTTGCAACGGCTATAGATATGCAGGAGGGAGGCTTAGAGAGGGAGGCAGGGCCTTGGCTCTGACTTTCTTTGAGGTTGCTGGGAGGGGCTGCACAGGTAATTGTTACTCTGAATGCAGAACAGCAACCTTGAGGGGAATTAGTGGGGGCGGGAGAAGGGACCTTACAAAGGGCTGTGAATATCGAGAGAGGACCTTTGATTTTATTCTTGGATTTCACTCTGCTAAACAAACAGGACTCCCTGAAGGCCTCCGAGGCTTTGGTCAGGTGACTGGCAAAGGTCACTTTGCTCTTCTGGCTGTCCTGTTAGCCCAGGTTTTACAGGGGACCACTGGAAAGGGAGCGTGGAGGGGGCAAACGGACCACTGCTAAGGGAAAGAAGGCAGGCAGATGCTTGAGCGCTCCAGGGTTGGGCAAACTGGGACACTGCAGGGCTGATGTACCAGGGTCAGATCCTGGCAGGAGCCACTCTGTGAACCTGGGGATGGAACAGGGCAGGGAAACAAGGGTGCAAGCAGAGTGGGCAGATGGGGCCAAACCAGGACCACTTCCCAGGACTTCTTAAAGATCATGAGCTGAAGACAAAGAAAAGATCCCTGGGGTCAGAGCATGAAACTTGGGACTGACTAAGGCTCTTTGGGTGGAGTAGAGAAGTCGGGGGTCAAATGATAAGATTTGGGGAAGCAACAGTGCAGCGTGCAGGTAGCAACTGTGCCCAGCAGTCTCAGCTGCTCAGGTCTGCAGGTCGCCCTCCCATTGCGACACTGAGGCCTGTGCCTGTAAGGCTCATCATGGTCTGCCTGACTTCTGTCCATAACCAACCACCATTTTGCCTCTCTGCCCATCCTCCAGTCATCATTTCAGGTCACTGCCATCATGGCGTATCAACCAGACATAGACAATGAGTGTTGGAGGCTCCAAGTGAAATCACCCAGAACCCATTTGTTCCCCTGAGCCATCACAGTGCGAAGAAATATGACTGTAGACCCTCCAGGGGCCCCTGCCCCTGCCTGGCACTTCACGGGCATCCCTCGGGACACAGCAGGGGAGCTAGCACTCTTGCAACACCACCTGTTGACAGCCCCCGCAGGCTCTCCAGTGGGACTGAAAGGGGGCCCAGACAAGGCACCATTTCGCGCCGTAGATGCTTGGAGCATATGCTGTCCTATTTCTGTTTTTCAATAAAAATCAACATTAAATTTTTTTTTAACAAAGCACCAGGCACCGCGGAGAGCAATTAACATCGCCTCACGGACCAAATGGCGGTTACACAGAGGCACACAGAGGCAGCAGCCTTGCGTTGCTTGCCTGACCCTCCTCTGCGACCTATGCCCGTGCTGCTCCCTATACAGGTCAGGCCTTCCTGCAGCTGCCAGAGCGTGGGGCACAGGTAGAACTTCCCACTGCAGAACAAGCTAGAATCGTCTTTTGGATCTTTCACCTCCCAAAGCAGTATTTTGTAGCAGGCTTGGTAAGTGTTCAGGATCTAGGGAGATGACCAGAAGTCAGGGTTCCATCTTTGGTCAGGAACCAAGGTTCAGATCATACCTGGAGTTTAAGGGACCCTCTGACCAGCGATCAGGGCCCACTCCAGGATCAGGGGTCAGTTTCTTTTGTTATGAGGATCAAGGCTAAATCTATATTATGATCAAAGCTTGGAGTATAATTGATCAGGCCCTGAATAAAATCTTAGAGCTGCGTGTGACATAAGGTTCAGAGTTCATAGGCACCAGGGCTGAGGTTCAAACTGAGATCTGTATCATGTTTCTATGTGAGACTTAGGGTCCAGGTGATCAAGGCTCAGTTTGTGGCTGGGATCAGGGACAAGTATGTGAAGGATTGGGCTCAGTCAGTTATCTGGATCAGGGCTCAGCTTCTTGTACTTGATTTCCAGTCCCTCCTACTCAGTCAGGCTCCAACCCCAGTAGAGTTCTTTGGGTTCCTTAAGTATACCAAAACCTTTCCAAATTCAAGGATCTTCATATTCCCCCATTTCACTTCTCAGCGGAAACATTGGGTCTTCAGAGAGACCAGTCCTGGCTACTCTCATAGGACCTTCTTTGTTTCCTTCAGGACACTCATTGTAGTTACAGAAATTCCTTCAAAAGAGGCGGGCCAGCAGCAGAGTTGGGGCGAGATCTAGGAGTTGGCAAGAAAGCTGGGCGAAATGGCGCTGGTCCCGTTTTTATGCTTTATCCTGGCCCCAGGCCCAGCTTGGGATAGATGGTGATGCCAATGGCCAGATGGGCCCTTGTTGGACCCCCAGCAGAATGGGATCCTATCCATGACTGTCTTCCTTCACAAGCCAGTCCTCCTTGGTCAGTCTAGCCTGCCCGGGCTCTGACAATGCTGTGTCCTGGCTATGTGGGACACTCTGCTGGGCAGAGAAGGGAAGCCTGCCATTGAGCCATCATGTTTTTTCCTAACCCAAAGAGAAATATAAAATATAACAGAATTGACATTTACATAAATGTCACCCCAAATAAACAGGTGTTAGCAGTTAGCTATATTAGCTTGCTGTCTCTTAAAGTGACAGAGAAAGACCAGGGTAGAGTGAGAACCTCTCTGTCACCAACCTGCCTCTGTCCTCCAGGCAAAGACTGCCTCGAAGCCAGTGTTCATATATGAAAAAAATTAACAATACTTCCCCTTATCAAGGAAACTTCTCTTTGCAACAGACCGAGTTAATCACAGAAACTACCAACCAGTCAAATTGCACGATTATGGAGCCCAGTCCCACCCAATAGATACATCTACAAAGCAGCTCCTGCACCTAAGGTTGAGGGAACATGGCAAATGATGGGGTGGAAAGACTGTAAGAACCAGCGGATCGGGGAGTTGGCTGTGAGCCTGTGTCTCGTGGTGATGTCAGAAGCCACACCCATAAAGACTCACCAACAGGATTGCTTAAACATGAACCAAGCAAAGACAACAATAGGCATGCTAACATTCCTGGGAAAAGACACAAAGCCCCAATCCTACACAAAGAAGAACTACAGGCAACCAAGGATTGCTATGAGGGGAGAAGCCGTCTTCCCCAGGGAAGAGCACACCAATTGCTTGTCTACTACTAAATGGTCAGCTCTTAAAATATATGTGCAAGTAACATTATACAGACTGAGCAGACTATATTTAGGAATATATATGTATATGCATATATGAATGTAAGAACAATTAATAAAACAAAGAGGCCATGAATTTGAAAGAAAGCAGGAAAGGGGTATATGGGGGGGTTGGGGCGAGAAAAGGGAATGGGGAAATGATGTAACTTTACTATGATCTTTAAAAATCAAAGAAGAAAAAAACCACACTATTCTGTTTATCTAAAAATGCGCACATCTAAAATCATCTTGACAAACCTTGACTCCTCACATCCCTATTTACCATTGTTCTGGAGGCTGACCCTAGATAATAGACACAGACCAAAGGCACTTCTAGTGTAACTAGAGGATCCCATTGTGGATGAAAGCTGTCCCCGCAGCTAGTGTCCTTCCTTGGGTAAGAATTTCTGCTAGCACAAGTCAGAGCCTGTAGCTTGAACACAAGAGAGCATGATGAGTGCAAGAACTCGCCCGGAAGAGTTAATGGTCGTCTTGGTTAGAGAGAGATTTCCACTTGTGCAGGGATTGCCAAGCTGCTCCGTGGTGGTTGCAGATCTCTGACTGCCCACCGTCTGTGGCAGAGGTCCTGCTTCTCCATGTCCATGCCAATGCTCGGGCTATCAGTTCTCTCAGCACTTGCCAATGGGTGGGCGTGATGGATGCTACAGTTCCGTTCCACTCTGTCTCTGACTACCCACGTAGACCACTCCATTTCTCACCCGGCGATCACCTGCTCCTTCCTGTCCCTGGCCGACCGCTGCTTAGCTTTTGAAATCCGTGTGTCTATTGTCATGCCCCTACCAAGATGTGTTGAAAACATTCTCTCATGCTTTTTAAAAAACGCCTTACAGTTTTACAATCCACGTACAAGTTTTCTATCCATCTGGAATTTATTTCTGTGTTTGCGATGAGATAGACATCTAATTTTGTCTTTCAGATTATTTATTCTTTGCCTTCTGTGACACACACTGAGGTAAAGGTTTGAAGTATGATTTCATGGCTTGGATTTGGGTAGAGGAGCTATGAGGCCTCAAACTCAGGAGACTCAAAGAAAAATTGTGTCTCCAGGGGCCTGGGAGTCAGTATATAAATTTGGGGACATGCGTGTTCAGATACATACACTCTCAACAAGCCTGTGGCTGGTGGAGTTAACCTTGGCCCTTGGGTTGTGGTGGCCATTGTCTCTGTAAAAGCCATGCCCCCCCCCAGCTTTACTGTTGGAGCAGAAGTCCCAGTGCAGGTCCCGCCTGAGAAGCAGGTCGCAGTTCGCCTGCCTGAATGGGAAGGGCTGTGGGAAATATGTGGAAGCATGTGGAATTGTCTTTCCTGAGTTTTCTTACTCAATAACTCACGACAGCCAAGCAGAGCATGAATGTCTCCTTTAGACTTGGGTCACATCCACGCTAACACCACTTCTTTACAGCCACTCAGGCTACACTGGCCCTGTCATAGAGAACTTCTTCAGCTGGTCACTGCAGCTGTGTGGTAGCTTCATGACTGCGTTGTGCTGGAAGGCTCGGTGCAGCACCTTTATCCACATCTCTCCTAGGTTCTAAAAACATTCTGTGCCGGGCTTGTCTTGCAGACCTCTTGCCCCAGTCCCAATTGTCTCCCAAAGAGCTGCTGCTTCTTACTGGAGATGGTTCTAGAAACCAAGCTCTGGGTGCCTGGCCACTCACTGTAGCTGGGGTACTGTTGGATACTACAACCCACAGGTCCAGGAGTGTGTGTGTGCATGTGTGTGTGTGTGTGTGTGTGTGTGTGTGTGTGTGAACTCACCCATACATGTTTCTGTGTCTGCGACTCTACTCCATCACCACGTGGATCATTTTAATTCCTCCATTGCTTGTCTGTGCTGTATTTGCCTTGGGAGCCAGTAGAACCTAGGGCACAATGCCATCGTCTAGCAAGCTCCTCAATGGGTTTTGTCAGGTGGCAAAGGCACATGGTCACATGGTACTACGTAAACCTGAATTGTAGATCCTTTACAGCCAGCCAGAGGAAAGGCTCAGCCCTACTGTGAACTTCCTCTAGAGGTACCAAAGGAAACCCCAGCCCTGCAGCCACAAGGCACTGAATTCTCTCAATGTGAATGAACTTGAGTGAGGATCTAGATTCCAGCCAAGACTGCAAGTGGGCAGCCTGTGATGCCCGAGTGGAACAGCTGCCCATCCCCACCACGACTCTTGCCCACAGGAACAGTGGCTATACATCTGTGCAGTTAGGCCACAGTGTTGTGGGCACTTGCTATGGGTGACAGATAATCAACACAGGCTAGCCCAAGCCTCCAGCAGTCTGCTCTCCAGGACTGTCACTTGGTCACTTACCACACAGCCAGGGATTTTACCTTTTCTCTTTGAAATGCTTTTATTTGTTTGTTTGTTCATTTGTTTATTGTTAGTGTGTGTGATAGATGCATGGGTGTGTGCACGCGTGCGTGCGTGATATGTGGGGGTGGATGGTTGCTGTAGCACTGTGTGGAGGTCGGAGGAAACTTTACGGAGTCGTTTCTCTTCTTCCACCTTGGTGCAGGTTCCAGGGATTGAACTCAGTATGCCAGGCTTCTGGGGCAAGTGCTTTGCCTACTGAACCATCTCCCTAGTCCCCCGATCTTCTTTATGGAGGAGGAAGAAGACATAGTGAAACCAAATGAAGGGTGCAGGGGAACTCCAGGAATCCTTCATATGTGTTATTATGCCCACATCAGACTGAGTGAGTGTTAGAAGCCACTTGTCATCTGAATCTGTAGTTGTGTCCATCAGCCAGGTGGGCTTTGAGGGTGCCAGGACTCTGACCACTTAGCTGTCCAGAAGCAGCAGTGAGGGTGGAGGTGAGCTCCTGAAGCAAAATATTTTAGGTGTGTTTTCAACTTCCATTTTCTTTTTCCCTTCAATAAACCTCATTAAATCAATGGTGCGTCTCATAACCTTGTCTATATAAGAGCCAAAATAACATTTACAATATAAGGATGCCTCAAATTCATTCACAAAATGAACACAGGCAATCTTCTCCCAGGCTTGAGTCTCAGGGTTACCCTAAACTGTGTAAGTGTACCCTGTCTACTGTCATCACACACATCCCTGTTAAGGACCCGGGATGTGGGAGTTTATCCTGTCTGATTTCTTCATATCCCCGCTATGGGTGTAACACAGACCTTGGATGGGAAGAAAGGTTTTCCTTCCTATTCTTACCATGGATGAAGCTCTATTATCCCACAACCCTGCATCTCGTTTGGACCCTGTTTCCTGGGAGCCTTCCCTTTCTCAAGACATGAAAGTACATGTCATGACCTGTCCCTAGCCACAACAGACAAAAACTCAGCTGCGCCCCTTAGACTAAAGTTCCCATGTACTCCTCTCCTTCAGCTGGCATAGCCACTAGAGTCTCCCTTTTCTCCTGGGGCAGAGTATACTGGGTCCGTGGCAGAGTGCAGTTTTCCGAGGCATCCTCAGGAGAAAGGGCAGCAGCAGAAGGCCGAATACAGGGTAGCAGGACACACTAGTGTTGGGGCATCGTGGGGTGGCCCAACATGGTGGTGACTGGAGTTCCACGGACAGGGCCCCAGGGAAAGAATAGTGGCATGATCATTGGAATGGCCACGAAGGAAAGGAGGGAATGTATCTACACGTGCTGGCCCCTGCTCTCCTCAGCACCGGCTGTCCTGTGGGGGAAGCTCTCTGATCTTCTGGAGACCTGCTAGAACTCTCCATAATGCTCATGCCCAAGAGCACAGGTGTCCTGGAACTGGCATAAGAAAGTAACACACACTGGACAGCTTAAACACTGGAATCCTAGTGGGTTTGGCCCTGAAGACCAGAAGGGGTGATCAGGTGTTGTGGAGCTGTCTCTTCCAGGACAATGCACACTCAACTTACATGAGTTAAATTATGCCCGGAATGAAAAATATATATATATATATTCATTCCAGGCATAATTTAACTGATATTATGGATATATATATGTATATATATATGTGATTTATTAGAATGACTTACAGACTGTGGTTCAGCTAGTCCAATGATGGCTCTCTACCAACAGAATGTCTAAGAATCCAGTAGTTACTCAGTCTATGAGGCTGAATGTCTCAGCTGTTCTTTTCTAAACGCTGGAATCCTGAAGAAGTAGGCGCTAAAGCCAGTAAAGGAAAACTTGCCAGTGAGAGTGAGAGCAAGCAGGCAAAGAGAGAAAGCTTCCTTCTCCTGTGCCCTTTCTACAGGCTTTCTGCAGAAGGTATGGCCCAGATTAAAGGTGGATCTTCCCACTTCAATTGATTTAATTAAGAAAACTTCCTCACAGGTGTACCCAACTGCTTAGGTTTTAGTTAATTCCAGATGTAGTCAAGTTGATAACCGATAATACCCATCATAGAGGTGCGGGGGTTATACCCTCAAATTGGGAATTCCAGAGAGACACAGTCCAGTTCCCAGTGCCAGTGTAGAGGACAGGACTATGCTGTGCAGCAGAGGCAGGGAGCCAAGCAACTTACCTGCATGCACTGAGCAGCGTGAGAGAGGGTGAGGAGGCAATGCCCTGGGGCAGCTCACACTGTTTCCATAGGTCTGGCCCCATCCCCATGCTCTCTACAAAACCACCCATGCCCCAGGCCTCATCACCCAACATCAGACAGCCTTTCCTAGTCTGGGGAGCCCCTTGGTCACAGGCCCCATCTGCAGAGTCATGTTAAGCGAAGGGCACAGTGACAATGGCCTTGGTGTGGAGCAGCTTTGCAGCTACTCAGCTGTCATTGCAGAACATCCTCCTGCAGTGGCCTCAGGCCTCTGTGTCTAGCCTCTCTCGATGCTCAGCTTGTCACAGGAGGAGGAGACCCAGCCTCCTCTGCCCCCTCCAGCTGCAGAGCATGCTGCTGCAGCAAACATACAGATGTAAGGAGGGCACCCCTTGGGCAGAGTCTCCATGCAGACCCCAGCTGGGGCTTGTCTAATTCCCCTTCATTCAAGAGCACTGCCTTCATGGCATGGGATTTCCCAACAAGCCATTCTCTTTTGTCTGGGTTTTGAGAGCCAAGAAGGCACATTCATGGTGTAAGGGAGAAGGCTCAGGGCGGGAGAGGACAAAACTGTTGATAGTTGATCCACTCCTTGTCCCCCATGTCAGAATAATTTGATGCCACCAAAGAAAGAAGAGTGCCACTGCCCAAGGCTCCTTCACTCCTGCAGGGGTCTCCAAGGACTCTGGAATATGACTTTCCAGAGAACTTCTAGCAGACTGGTGGCTGTCTGTCATCACCACTGTGACAGCCCTGTTGGCGCCATCTGGGACACTCCACCACAGGATGAGGGAAGAAGATATGTTGTATCTCACCTCAGGAATTCTGGGAAATCTGACAGACTGAGGTGGTCTGAGAGAGAGAGAGAAGAGAGAGGGAGGCAGCAGATTCCACACCGACAGAGCTGCGACAGAGAGCAAAGTCCAGGGCTGGTGCCGAGTGGTGATGTGTTGAGCAAAAGGGAATGAGAGGTGACTTGAAGGAACCAAAGTCCTGGCTGCTGACTATGGAGGTAGAAAAGGCAGGATGTATGCTCCTCCCCCCACACCTGTCTCCACCTTCCTCTTTAAAGCAAGTTCCTAGAAGGCATGATTTCCAGCATCTTCCAGGCCACAGCATACAGGGTTGAGGCAGTAAGATGATGCTGTTGTCTACCACAGGCAGCTAATCCTGGAGAATGATCTCCCCAGCAGGCAAACCATGTGGTGCCCTCTGCAGGGTACAGTGCAGCCGCCAGGGCAGAGGAAATAAGGTACACAGGACTTGAGAGACTTAGCAGCACCCAGGGGATGAGAAGGTCTGGGGAGGGGAGGATGCAAGTGCTGGTGCAAAGGTGGGTGTGGTGGATCCAGGCAGGAGGGAATTTAAAAGTTCTGAGCAGATCTCAGCCAGTGCCAGGGATCACAGCCGACAAAGGAAATGAGGCTGAAACAGAAACCGGATAGGGAGACAGTATAGGGCGGACGGTCCCTGGAGGGCTGGAGCCTTCATGCAGATCTGGTCTGTGATGGTAGTGCAGGATAGGGAAGTTGGGTAAACAAGTTGGATCATCATCCTCGTAGTTTTGGAAAGGTGACAGGAACTGTGAGATAGAGGCCAGGGACTGTCAGCGGCCACCTCTGCAGCCAGGCACAAATGGGTTCCTGTAAGAGGATTCCCCGAGGAGGCAAGGGGAATTGAGTTCTCAAAGAGGCATATGGAAATGTCTTTTGTGAATAATGCGGCTGCCTCCCCCAGAACCTCGCGCGATGATGTGCCTCCCTGGCCTTTGTCAGACTGTGGCCGCCAAGACTCTGCCAACAGGCAGGTTTTATGGCTTCCATTTGGGGAATGAGGAAAGTGGCTTCTGGTGGCTTGGAGGCTTGTCATTCAGGGACATTTCTACTCCCTCTGGCTCCTGACATTCTTGGACCAGATCAGCACATGCTGAGGGATGAGGTCTTTCTGTCACCTCTCTTTCCCTCTCTGAGTCCCATTTTGCAGCCCCCCACCCCACGAGAATCCCCTATATACACACTTCTCATCTACCTCTGCCCTGACCTCTCGGAGTTCTCCTGTCAGCCCTGCTGTGTCCCAGATAAGATGCCCCTTAGACATCCCAACTCTGTCAGCATCTAATAGATTTCACATGTGACAGGCCCGCTACTTTAATAAATGGACTAACACAGTATTGTCCCCACACTGATGCTTGGGAGACTGGCTCTCTTCCCCACTCCATGGCACACTGCTTCTCTGGCCCAGCTTTCCAGACTTGCAACACTGGGGCCTAGCCTCTCTTCAGCTCTTTCCAGGGCTTCCAGCCAGAGACGCATTTGTAGAGACAGGTCAGATGGCACCAAGCAGAAGCCTTAATGGAGGATGGCAGGTGTGAACAGGTGGGAAGAGCCAAGAGCAGTCAGGACAAGCAGTGAGGGGCAGGAAAGAAGGGATGCAGGGAGGGACACAGGGAGGGGTGTAGGGAGGGATCCAAGGAAGGATGAAGGAGAGGTTGCATGGAAGGCTGCAGAGAGGGATGCAGGGAGGGATGTAAGAGAGTTTAGGGAGGGCTGCAGAGAGGGGGTACAGGGAGGGATACAAGGAAGGATGAAGGGAGAGATGAAGGGAGGGCTTCAGGAGGGTTGCAGGGAGGGGATCCAGGAATTAACCAGGGCTCTGAGCAAATCTGCTGATACTTCCCAGAATCAGAAAGCAGCTAACAGGAAAGATGGAAGAGAATTTGGAACAATTTGGGGAGAGAGGGTTTGAAAGGCAGAGGAACGCTTTCAGTCCAGCAAGTAGGAAAGATCCGCTGTTCATCCTTCATCACAGCTGTGAGAAGCCAGTCTACATTCCTCTGCCATGACACTCTGTCTTGGCCATGAAAGGGTGACAGGGGGCAGGGCAGGGTGGATGAGCCTGACCCCGTTGTGTAGAACAAGTGGAGCTGGTACTCTCTTGGCTCTTTTTGAGCAGACAGGGCAGGGGTGGAGAGGGTTGGTTTGTATACACAGCGTTTGTGATATTAGCTGGTAAATAATGCATGAACCTGAATCGTGTTTGGCACAAAATGCTCTTTCTGAAAAATGTGACACCCAACAAAGTTAAGAAAAAAAAATGAAACAAGGAACTGCATCTCATAGATCCCTATGTCTCCAGCTGATGTAGTTGGGTCTTCTGTCTATGTGTTACTTTCATTGGTCAAATAAAGAGACTGCCTTGGCCTTTGATAGGCAGAGTAGACAAAACAGAATGCTGGGAGAAAGAAAGCAGAGTCACACAGACGCCATGAAGCTCCGGCCCAAGATGGACGTAGGTTAGAATCTTCCCGGTAAGCCACCAGTTTGTGGTGCTACACAGATTATTAAAAATGGGTTAATTAAGATGTGAGAGTTAG
>LOJH01003002.1:11576-22341 GCA_001685095.1 Ellobius talpinus
TCCGGGGCTAAGCTAGCTACGCAGGAGCCGGGCGGGACGAAAAGCAGGCCTGCTCTCCCCATCACTACATGCAGCTACCCTTCCTCAGTAAGAACCAGCTTCACTGGGGCCAGCAGAATTAGGGGCAGATAAGCACATGCCTTGCTCTGTATGGCTCTCCTGGCTGCATCTGTCTCCCTGATGCTCCAAGGATAATTCTGTGAGGGGGACACAGTTGTGCAGATCTTCCCAGGTGACAGCGAAGACAATGTGAGCAATCTCACATTGTTCCACACTGCAAGCAGCTCCAATGGGTGCATTTCATGGGGCTCTGCAAAGCTTGGGTTTAAACTTGGACCCAGGGCATCTTTACCTTTTGTGCAGATTTTCATTCCATGTGAGGTCCTAGATGTTGTTAAGTGAGTTGAGAGTGAGGCTTTCTCTTAGAGATCTTCAGGGAGGTGTAATGATGGGTATCACACATGAAAGCCCCTTCTTGTATCTGGGGTTCTCACTTTATGAGTCTGGATACTATGGGATGGATACTGTTCTACAATAACAAAGCTAATGAGACCTGGGCACTCTCTCTCCCTAATGACATGGGTGGTGGGTTATGAACATGTGACCCAGCGGACCCGTGTTGTATGCTCTAGGGTGAGTGCAGAGGCCCTAGGAACCTCCTGAAAGGATATGATGTCTTTAGAACCCTGTTATGGCTTCACAGTCTTTACTTCTTGCTCATTTCTTCACCTTTCTGGAGACAAGAATCTTACGGAGTGGCTCCAAAACTGCCGGATGAGCTGTTCTGGAGTACAAGCAGCTGTGGCATGCAAACTGGGCTCTCAGTCTGAAGTTTCTGTTGCTGCCACCCAGCATCTTCATGGTCCTGGGAAGGTTCTCCACAGCTCCATCTCAGCAGGCACTCCCATGCCAAGTCCATTCAGATGGGGCAACATTCAGACAGTCTGTAGTGACAGTGGCTCAGAGAGGGGGCCTTGGCACTGGTGCCGTGGCTTCTTAGGTCTCTTCTGACTGTGCCAAAAGGACATTATTCCTACCTCAGCTGCTGGGACCCGACACTGTGTTTTTCAGTAATTTGGGGGAACACCATTGTTATTACATCAGACTATCACCTCAGATGTTTCTCTTGCTCTGTTCTCTCATTTCCTTCTTGTCCAAGGACATATACATTACATCAGAATCTCACTATATAGTTCAGCTTAACATAGAACTTATGTATCCCAGGTTAGAATTACACACGTGATCTTCTTGCTTCAGCCTTCTAAATTCTGAGATGATAGGTGTGCACCATCATGCCTAGCTGTCTAAGTCTATGCTGTGGTTCGTTTTATTCTTTCTCTCTCTTGTGTGTGTTTTTTTTAATTTACTCTTTTTTCTCTATTTATTTCCATTCAGGGAGTTTCTATTGACTGTTACTCAAGTTCTCTAATCCTTCACTTGGCAGTAACTTGCCAACCACAAAACTACCCAAAGACACCCTTCATTCTCTTCATATTTTCCTCTCTGTCACATCTGTTCTTTCCCATCATTTTCATCTTCCAGCTCCTGGTTATCATCTGTTCTTGCATGTGGTCTTCCTTTTCCGTTACAGCCTTGAACTAACCATGGTTGCTTAAAATTTCTCATCTGGCCATTCCATGTGCTGGCTAGTTTTATGTCAACTTGACATAAACTATAGACATCTGAGAGGAGGGAACCTCAACTGAGAAAATGTCTTCAGGCAAGCCTGTGGAACATTTCCTTCTTTCCTTCCTTCCTTTTTTTCTTACTCTCTTTTTCTTTTATAGAAAAGAAGCAAGATATACAGGAAAACTGGTCTTTATTGAAATTCCAACTATAACACGTCCTAGCTTTCTGAATTGTCCTGTGACTACCTTTTCTGAGATCAGTTTAATCACTTGCAAAATAGGAATGATGATGCATGTAAAGGGTGTATTTTAGCTTAACATAATGGGCCTTTCTCTATTAAGTTGTCATACTTGAGTTAAATATTTCCATTATTTTATTTAATTTACCGTTCAAAATAGCCAAAAATATAACACCAACTCCTCCAAGAATGTCAGACAGTGTAACCAGCCTCATCCTCCACATGCTTCCCACAATAAAGCTATACTTTGCTATAGGCTCAGAAACATGGAGCCAAGTGACTATGGGCTGAACCCTCTGAAACCATGAGCCAAGTAGGTCACACTTTTTAGTAGGTACTCATGTCAGGGAATTTGTCACAGAAATAGAACAATAACTGAAATGTACACTAAATCTCTCCTGAGAACATTTTCTTAATTAGTGATTGATGGGGAGGGCCTAGCCCATTGTTGATGGTACCATCCCTGGGCTAGTGGTCCTAGGCTCTATAAGAAAGCAGGATGAACAAGCCATGAGGAGCAAGTCAGTAAGCAGCATTCTTCCCTGGCCTCTGTGTCAGCTTCTGCCTCCAGGTTCCTACCCTGTTTTGAGTTCATGACCTAACTTTCCTCAGTGATGAACAGTGATGTAGAAGCAGAAACCAACAAAACCCTTTCCTCCCCAGGTCATGGTGTTTCATCACAGCAGTAGCAACCCTTAGGGTTATTAACCAACTGATTACTAAACAGCATCTGGATCATATCTACACCACTTTCTAATTCTTGATCAGCCTCTTAATGGGGTAAAATTTGAACAATAGCTTCCTGGTACACTTTGGAACTCACTATTGAAAGCCTAACACATGATGCTTAGAAACAGACACAGAGGCCATTTATTTTTAATGTTCACCATAACTGTGGGTGTCAGAGGCTATTTTGTGCTGTCTCCTTTTCTCAACTGCTCCTGCTATGAGATCTCACAAGAAAAACATTTAGTCAATACATGTTTACTGAGGTCAAGAAATTCTGTAAACCCAGGGATCCTGAGACAATGAGCAAGACAGTGTGACATGTACCGCTAACCATAGAAAAGGGGCGGAGTGTGATTGAATGTGAGAACAATCAAACGGATGGAAGGACGCAGCACAGTTTTGCAGAGAGGACGCCCTCAAATGAGCCGCTGTGTAGTAACATTGAGGAAGAGGTGGGAAAGGGAGCGTATCCTTACACATCATGGATAACATGGGCAAAGTAGAAAGGGAGTTGACCTGGGATGGATTTCAGTGGGAAGAGTGGTAGATTCTGCCCTTGTGATAACCACATCCATCTGTCCCTTGCTGGCCATGTGGAGAAGAGCCCTTCCGGTTCCCACCACATCCTCAGAGTCAGGTGGAGACCTACACAGTGCAGATGTGTGGTGTGCACTTGCCTACGAAGTCACAGAGAGGATTTAGTCCAACTGAATGAAATAAATCAAGGCTATGGATCCGGGAAACAGCTGGGGCTATCACATCTCACAGTGTGGGCTCTGGACATGAGGATGACTCAATAGGAGGGCAGCTTCTCTGCCCACAACTGTCAAGGGCCTTATATAGTACCATTAACCAGGTCCACCCTCCTGATGCTTCTTTTTCCTCCCTAGCAAAATATTCCCCCTGGGGAGAAGATATATATGGCTTAGGGTCTTCCTGCCAGAGTGTACCTAATTCCAAGGCTCTCTCTTTACAGATAAGTAAAGTGAGGTCCAGAGACAGATGTGTTTATACAGCTGTACCTGCAGGACATCAAGTTATCTCTTTCTAGTTTTACAAAATTCGTGGTCTCTAAGGTTCTATCAGCAGGAATGTGGGGTCATCTAACCTAGTGTCCTGGGTCTTGTCATCTATCCCACATTGCCACACCCTATGACCCAGCACAAGTTATTCTTTTATGCTTCCAATTTCTCTCACACTGAATAAAGTGTTTATACACTCACTGGTGTTGATGTCACTGAGTGTGTCCAATGGTAAATTAATTAGACCTTTGCAAGGTGTAAGGTGGAAAGAACAATTACTGGTACCAAAAATAGACCATAGGGTAGGAGTCAGAAGATAACTAGCTTGTAGGAGAGTAGAGGGAGATCTGGAGATCTGTACCTTCTCTGCCTATCAAGAGACCTGCTTGAATGTCCCAGAATGCCAAAGGCAGAGAGGGCTGTGGTAGCAGAAGGAGGCCGATAGTCCCAGGACATTATCAAGCAGCTTTATTTCCCATGTTTCCCTACGGGACAGTCCTTACTCCATTTGGAATCTTCTAACACCCACCATCCTTGACAACTGTATTAATACTCATCAGATCTTCTGGGCTCAGTGCGTGAGGGTTTAGCGCAGGGAACTGAATGCTGCCTCCCATCTTGAGCAACTTCAGTGTCCGCCTGTGTTGAGGCACGTGCTCCCATCAGTCATTCATGAAGTGTCTGCTGGAATTAGTAAATCCCTTTCATTTACTTACGTAGGAGAAAATGTTTAATAGCTGCCACATGAAATTTGCAAATTGTGCTCCGTCTGGGGCTGATTAATAAAACACCATGGAAAATACATCAGTCATTTTGGGATTTAAATTAGCACCGTATTCCACTTGAATCATCCTCTTTTGCAAAACTGATATGGCCTTGTATCCCCCCTCCCTCTCCTCCTTCATCCCTATTTTTTCCTTCCAATCTCTGTAGTTCAGTTGTTCTGTTGAGGAGCCAAATGAGAGAAGGATGAGGGTGTTTGTGACTGCCGCTTATCAGTCCTGGTTGACCTGTGGCAGGCTGGGGGGACTCATTTATCTCTGTGTCCTCTGGGTTCCAGCACACAGTAGGTAAAAGAGAACTGAATGGCAGATTATGAAATTGTTGGGATTCATTGAGACAGGCCTTGGGGCCCCTTCCTTGTGTGATTGCCATGGGTTCCAAGTAGCTAGAATGTGTCCAGTACTTCAGCTAGGCAGGCACTGTGTTAAGCAACTTTGAGGGATTGTTTTATGCTGTTGAAATCTCTCAGATGAGGAAGGACACCTTCATTCTGTCTTCAGATGGGGTCTGAAGCCTGATGGCATTAAGGACCCTCCCTCAGCATTCACCACAGATCAGAAGGTAAATACAGGGCTTTCTAAAGTGACAGGTGCTTCTGTGGTCTTCTGCCCCAGCATCCATATTCTGTAGATGGAGGAACTGAAGCACAGTCAGGGACCTCAGGCCACTACACACTGGCTTGGGGCAGCTCTGAGGTTTTTACAGGAACCTCTCAGTCCTTCCATAGAGCACTACTCCTTGGAAGATACCCTGGGTAGCTTACTGCACTCCAGTCCATCTGCTGGGTGTGTAGGGATAAATGCAATCCCAGGAGTCATCCAATTAGTTATTCCACAGAGGTACAGTGTACCAAGCTGGAAGCCCAGAAATTGGTCCTACAGAGAGAGGCTTGAATTGAAAGAAGGCAAACCTTCTCATTCTAGCTATACCTCTATTGCAATAACACATGCCCTGCCCACAGAAGAGGACTTTGTGAGGGTTAGACCTGGAAAAAGCACACAACAAAGGGTATTTTGAAGAGCTAAGCTTCCCGGCCAAGCAATGGGACCAACCCAGAGACTGAAGTGACTTTTAGACTTTTCAGAGGCAGGAGGGGTGCAATGCCGCAGCCTTCCACCCCAGTCCCAAGGTACTCTTTCATCTGGTAGCACACCCTGAGCACTAATTGTTAACAGATTTTGCAACATCCCCCAAATTACACACCCATTAGCAGCTGAGTCTAGCCATGGTGGAGGCATTAAGGCATAACATCCTTGAAGAGGTGGTGCTAGAGCAGACTCCTGGGGCAGTAGGGGCAGGTTTAATGAGATAGAGGAAATTTAGCCCTCTCTTTGTCCCCAGCCTCATCCCAAGTGTTGCCTTTAAAATGAGAGGCAACTTCATTGGCTTTTTTTGTTGTTGCTGCTTAGAGCCACAAATTAGGAGAGTGGGTCTGTCCAAAGCAGGAGCTAGGGAGTCTTCTAAAAGCCCACAGCCTTCAAAGGAGAGCTGCCACGTGGAGCCCGCATCTATCACTCCCTGCTTCAGCCCCACTTGAGCCTCAGCATGCACAGATGTCCTTTAGTATCCCCCAGGGAATGGTCTCAGGACCGCCTATGAATAATAAAACCTGTGCGTGTTCATATCCTTGTATAAAATGCCGTCATATCTGCATCTAAACTGTGAACACCCCCCTGTGTACTTTAAATCAGCCCTAGATGACTTACAACAGCTAATACCATGTAAATTCTGCCTCTGTAATGGTTATGTGGTATTGTTTAGGGTATTATTAGGGGAAAAAATCCATACATGCCCAGCATAATGCATTTTTAAAAACAGTCCCAATCCAACCATGGTTGGTTAACTCTGCAGTTATGGGACCATGGGTGTGGAAGGCTGGCCGTATGTTGTTCCTACACAGGGGCTTTCCCTAACCCCCTTATACTAGACCTGCCTTCCCATGGCTTGTGACCATTCATAGCCAGGTTATTCTTTGTAAAGGATTGGGATCTGGCTTTCTCAGGTTTCTGGCATAGAGTTTAGATCTTGGCAGGTTATTAGTAAATATTTGCTGAACTGTAGGATGAACCTTCACCAGAATAACCCACTGCAAGTGTTGATTCTGTCCACCACACTGTGAATCAATAGGACAGGAGACTCATGGGTTTCCTCCCTATCACCAGTGAGAGCATCAAGTCACCAGAGCCACCACTCCAGGTTGCAGCATGCATTCCACCCATGGTCTGTTCTCTGGGGAGACTCAGGACATCCCAGCCATGGATGGATCCCCCGGCACATGGATGCTTTTTCAAGGCCACTCATTCCAAGCTCCTCGGGAACTCAAGAGGAGTTTCACTAGAGATGGCTCTGTCATCATTGTACTTTTGTAAACTATCTCTTCTGGTCCCAGGTTCTCTTTACACACATACCCTGTGAGCATTTGCATTTTGGTATTGGCAGGGTAAACAGAGAGGAATCTGCTGGAGTCCCTGCCCTGGAGGTGCTCACAGCTTAGCTGGGAAGAAAGTAATGTGCCCAAATAATTAGACTATAGTGTGATAAATGTGATAATTGAGGTAAAAACAAAGCCGTGTGCAAACACAGAACAGAACATTAAGTTGTGCCTGTTGGGCTGGTATAAGGCTCACCGAGGCTGAGGTGCCGGTGGTGAATTTTGGTTAAGAGACAGAGCCTGCTCATCACTCACCCTCAGTTGGGTTGGGCCAGAAGATCCCTGCAGGTAGGAAGAGCAGTGAGTGCCCTTGGCCACTGCTCAGGGTTCTCTGGCACCTATTACCTGGAAGCTGTGGTGCTTGGTAATGAGTGTCAAGTGCTGGTGTGGGCAAAGCCGGCTGGAATCAGGCTTAGAAAGGCTTTGAATATCTTTTAAAGGGTTTTCACTTTCTCCTGTGACCACAGGAGCCCCTTAAATGATTTACAACTGGAGAAGTGACATGATGGAATTTGTGAGAGAGAACCGGCACCTCCATTATTAAGGAAAAAGCAGAGAAGATAGTGGTGTCTTAAGCCAGACTCCCTACAAGACCCACCTCCTTTTGGTTCTTATCTTTTGAGAGGTTGTATTGCTATTCTGGCCCTGATCCTGACTCTCAGAGTGACCTTTGCAAGAATGTGAGCTCAAGTTCATCTCCAAATTCACAAATGGCTTGGCCTACCTTACTGTGTGTTGTTAGGAACTGGTGGCAGAAGCTGTGAACAGTATTGCCCATTGCACTTGGTCATGAAGGTGTGAGAAGTTACCGTTTTTATTTCATGAAATGCAGCCCTTTGTACCATCTGTCGTTAACTGATTCTGTCTTCTGTGCCAGCATCCCCCAGTCTAAGAGCAACTAAGACTGGAGACCTTCTCCAACTAACCCTCCCCTTCTTCTCTAGGAAGCCAGGTAAAATGGCCTGAGGCAGTGAAAATTCCTGTCCAAGGTTCTGAAACAGCTCCCTTAGCCAGAACAGACTCCCGGGGCGGGCGCTGTCCGTGGTTCTGAACCTTATATACACTCAAGGAGAATTTGCAAAGCCCAACTGGCAGAAATACTCCATTTCTGAGCACATCAACTAGAGAAAGCATTGCAGCCGTCTGTTGCTCCAAACTCACTTTCTCCCAGTAGATTTACAACTCATAAGCAAAGCCGTCAGAGTCAAGTGAATAAAGCCAAGGCCCCAGCGCACTTCGGCATTAACCATGAGCGAGTAGGAGGGCTTCGAGCATCTTGTATTTTAATTCCAACCCATTTATGAAGTTGCCTTCCCAGTGAATCATTTATCAGGCCCACCCCCACTCTCTCATTCTGTGCTTCCTTGCAGCTCACACAAAGGAAGGAAATGAAAACTGTTTCAATGGCTGCAGCTGCTGCCCAGAATCTTTACGAGCTGGTGCACAAGGAAGAGGGAGGGGCGCCTGCTTTGGATCTGACTCTGTTGCCAGTGATGTTTCAGACTTAAATTAAGTCAGAGCTAGATGGGAACTATAAAGTTAGTCTGGAAAAGTCCCTGGCTTTATAGGTCCCACCCTTTGTAGTGCCCCAGCCATCTCCCAAACTGTTTCCCAAGCCCAATTACAGTAGGGAACATGTTTCCATTTTGAAAACACTTCTTGTTCTAGCCCCCATGCTCAGCCTCTGCCTCCCTGGGTTCTACACCATCAGGACATTTCTACCCTGAGATTTCTAGCCCTAAATTGCACTCAAGTGGATTTCAACTTGGCAGATCAGTTCTAATTCCAAAAAAGCCACTTAAAGTCTTGTGTCTCAACTGCCTTTTTGGTAAGATAGGGACAGAAAAAAGCACCTCTGTGGATGGTGCCTATTGGGCCTGGCTTCAGTGAACGTTCTGGGAGCATTTCTCCTTGCCTCCCCTTTGCAAATGGGTGAGTTAATGATGCAATACCTGTCTCTGTATTAATTCTATCAGCTTTTATTTGCACATTTTCAATGGCTCACTAATATTTCCCTAGGAGAACTGACCTTATTCAAGTAAATACCTGGTTATTTGTGGCCCCTTCAAGTCCCAGAAACAACATCCTGTGGGCAAATCAATGCTCTGCCTTCTGAATAGAGCCATGGCTGGCATGAAGGACTCCTCAATAGTTTCTTTTCCTTTTGCTCGTGGCTTCTTCCAGGTGGAGGAGTGCTTGTTCTTACTGCTTCAACTTTTATGAAGATGCAAGGCTGAGAAAAACCACTTCATCAAGCTATAATTGAGTTCAGATGACTAATTAATGCCTATTGTCCAGGCTGGAGTTTCTATCCATTGCAGGTGTTGGGTGGTGATGAAATGCTGCTTCTAGGACTTACCTATCATCATTGCTGACAGGCTCCAGAATGCAAGGAAGCAGATGTCTTGGTGCTCTGCATAGCAGTGGAGAAATAAGAACTCTTGAAGTGTCCTCTGCTGGACAAGCCTTTTAAAATAAGGCCTGCAATAATCTTAACTTTAACCATGAACCCCTCACTTCTTTTTCTTGTTCTATTATACTGTGTCTAACAACTCCTCATTTCTAGGTGACCCCCAAATCTACCATCATGCCTTATATTTCATCCTGACAAAGCTCAGCCCCATTTATGCCTGATATTCACCTTTCTATCCCTCTGCCAAGCTGCCTGTCTCACAGCAAGGCTACTGGCAGAATCCAGCCAGTTGCTCACATGCTCCCAAATGGTTCCCATCTGCCCCAGTTCATCACCTCTCATCCAACTTCCACTCACTTCCTTGCATTTTAAAAAATGCAAGTTTATCTGAACCTCCCATTATTTCAGGCCTCCCATCTACCTTGCTGCATGAGGATATCTGCAGCCCTCTATCCTAGCATTTAAAGGCCTCTCTAGTTCACCTTAGATGTCTTCTATATCATCAGCTTATTTCCACTGTGTGCCTTGTGCTCCACACTCCATACACCTGGCTGTTGTCTTGTTTCCTACAAGATTTCCAATTCCCTGCCTCCCCATTGTGCCATCTATTCTGCCCCAAGTCCATTCTTCAAGGTTGACCCATGGCTCACCTTCTCTTCAAAGATTTTTGCACACCTGCCCAGTTTCTAGTTATCTCCAAGAGGATTTTCATAACAATAAATGTTTTGATGTGGCCTTGACGTGTCTGCCGCCAGGAGAAACCCTCCTGTGACAGAAGACAGAGCGTGGCTGCCACATCTTCAGTGAGGTTGTCTGCCCAGTGCTCAGGGTTTAGTTCTGGGTCCACATGACTTTCTTGACCAGATGAAAATCCAGTTCCTGTTTTTGCTGGCATGGTGGGGTGCAGAGACACTGTTTGGCACCAAGCCGCCTTCAGCATATGCTGCTCAGGATGGACAATCCCATTCTGCTGTTCCCAGTCTCTGTGACAGCTGTGATCATTGCCTGAGCCTGCTGCTGCTGCTGCTGAGAACGAATTATCCTCACACCTGGAGGGGTGCCACGCCCTCCTCCTCTGCCATCTGCCTTCCACCTGTGGACCTCCTAGCCTCTATAGTGTCGGGAAAATAAACACTCCAAAGCCTTAATCTGACCATGACCCGTGTGACCCCCAAGGCATACTCAGTACAGAGGATCAATCCCAAGCTCCCCTGCAAGCCCTGCAGACACCATCCACTCTGGACTGCTTTCAGATCCTCCAGCTCCACCTCAAGTCACCTTCTTCCCATCCAGGGGCCTCTCGACCCGCCCTTATGTGCAGTGCATAACTAACCATGGTCTTCAGAACTCTAAACCCTGCAACCAAAAGCTTGAAGAATTCTTTTCCTAGGATCAGACTCAGTTTTCCTCCATTTGAATGCTGTTATACTTATTCTGTGTGGAGAGGGTAGGAGTGATCATGCATCTCAATGTGTGTGTGTGTGTGTGTGTGTGTGTGTGAGAGAGAGAGAGAGAGAGAG
>LOJH01003002.1:22351-40494 GCA_001685095.1 Ellobius talpinus
GTGTGTGTGTGTGTGTGAGAGAGAGAGAGAGAGAGAGAGAGAGAGAAAGAAAGAGAGAGAGCAAGCACTCGCACACACACATGCCTGGAGTACAGAGGTTAAAGCACCCACATAATGGTTTATAATCACCTGTAATTTAGTCCCCGGGATCTTACATCTTCTTCTGACCTCCTGGGAGTACTGCACACATGTGGATGTATGTAAAGGCAGGCAGACAGATTTCTGTGAGTTTGAGGCCTGTCCGATCTACACAGTGAGTTCTAGGCTAGCCAGAGCTACATAGTAAGATCCTGTCTTTAAAAATTCTAATTTCTAGATACTAGTTCTACCTATTTTTCAAGAAGCTTTTATTATTTTTTAAAGATGTTTCTTGCCTAAAATCCCTCATGGTCTTTTTGACATCCCTGCTACCCACCCTGCCCCACTAGTGTGGTCCTACTCACCACCTAGGAGCCAGCATTCTTGAGTTGTTTCTTGGCCTATTTTCCAGCCCTTCATTTTCTGTTCTCTTTTCTGAAAAATGTCATTATTGGACTTTGGTGTCTAGAGCTGGTCACCAACTACATTGCCATTTCTTAGTGTCGTTCTTTTTGCTATTTGTTCTGCTTTCTGAAAATTTCCATTAACTCCATCCCTAAAAGAGTCTATAGGATTAAGAAGGTCTTTCTTTTTTATTTTCAGTTCACGTGGGTGCTTTGTGTGGTGGCTTGTTTGTCCATCACGTTGCCTCGCTATAGGAAGGCCACATCACCACGACTTTGCTGAGCTTTGGACTTAATGACGTTTTTTCCCTCCCTCCTATTGTTTCCAGCTCATGTGATTTGTGTTGGATTGTTTCTTCCTCTTCCTCTCTTTCTAATTCTCTGTATTGGGGATGTACGCTATGCTCCCAAGGCAAGTGCTCTATCCCTGAATTAACTACATCACTAGCCTTTCTTTACACTTAAAAAATACTTTATTAAGGGCTCATGAGAGGGCTCAGTAGGCAAGATGCATACCTATCACCCTGAACAAAAATGAATTCAAAGGAGATCAAATATCTCAATTTAAAATTTCAGATGCTAAAACTGCTAAATGTAAACTTAGATGTTTTCCTAGGTGTAGGAAAGGGCTTTCCGAGAAGGACTCAATTTGTCTAGGAATTAAGGCTAACAATTGACAAGTGGGACCCAATTGAATGAAAATGCTAAAGAAACAATCAACCCATGAATAAGAAACCCACAGAACAGGAAATAATCTTTGCCAGATACACATCTGACAGAGGATTAGTATTCAGAATATGCAAAGAACTGGAAAAGCAGAGTCAAGAAAGCAAACGACTCAATTAAAACGTGCGCTATGGATCCAGACTGAGAGTTCATAACTGAAGAAATTATAATAGCTAATAAAAATGTCTCAAAATATGTCCAACATTCTTAGCAATCAAATCAAATTAAATCAACTTTGAAATTTCATCTCAACCCAGCCAGAATGACTAAGATAAACAAACCAACTGGCAGCAAATGCTGGCGAGATTGTGCCACAAGGGAAAACCCTCACTCACTATTGGTGATAATACAGACGGGTCCAGTCACTCTGGAAATCAGTGTGGAGAATTCTCAGAGTGCTAAAAATAAATCTCCCATTATGTCCCAGCTATACCACTCCTTGGCATAAGCCCAGCAGACTTGACATCCTACTCCACAGACACTTGCTCAGCCATGTTCGTTGCTGCTCTATTCAACAGTTAGAAAATAGAAACAACCTACATGTTCTACAACCAATGAATGGAGACGGAAAACTTGGTACAAATGCATGATGCAATACTACCCAGCTGTAAAGAAAATTGAAATCATGAATTTTGAAGGTAAAAGGATGGACCTAGAAAAGATTATACTGAGGGAGGTAACCTAAACCTAGAGGGGAAGATGCCATATATTCACCCCAGATCTTTAGATATGTATATATAACTTGAGTAACTTTAGAAACCAAGAAAGCAAAAAGGGGTCATGGTGGGGGTGCAGGCTAGAGAAGGAAGTAGCAGGATACAGGTGATATGAAGGGGGAAACTGGAGAAACAGGGAGGGGTCTCTGAATGGGGAGGTGGAAGGATATCAGTATAGAAGGAGATGCAGGGAGGAATGACCACACCAAGGATGCCCAATAAAGCCTCAGAGAATCACATTATCTTAGATTCATCTAAGACTGTATGCAATATATATGTACATATATTAAGGTATATACATCCCTTTAATATTGATATTTGATACATGATATATCATTAATATATATCTTAAATGAAGTTACACCAGTGCCCCCACAAGAGCCGCAGTACCAGGCATGGGAGACTTCTATTCAACTTGTTGGTCATGGTAGTCCAAGTGACTCCCAAAACAATGTAGGATATTGCTGTTGCACTTGGTTACCTCTCA
The DNA here is from genome assembly GCA_001685095.1 of Ellobius talpinus. NCBI lineage: Eukaryota > Metazoa > Chordata > Mammalia > Rodentia > Cricetidae > Ellobius > Ellobius talpinus. Next base: position 24,763 of record LOJH01003002.1, read on the forward strand.
GAGACTGAAGGTAAGAAAGACCCTACTGATGAAGACACTGCACACCTTGGACACAGGACTCAGAAGTATCGAGCTGTATCTAACCCGAAAACCTCCTTTGTTTGGTCTATCTTGCATAGTACCATAAAGCACTATGTACTCCAGGTGTGAGGCCTGTGAACTGCAACACTGACTGACATAGCAAGCTATCCTTATAGGTACAATAGTAGCACTCACATCTTGGTGGTGACCAACAGCTATCTAACTAGACTTAAGGCTCAGTCATGAGAAGGGAAATCATATCTGACTCTAGAAACCTAGACAGCCACATGGGGCTAGTGAAGACATAGGTCTTAGAAGAGAACTATTGTTGCCACTCTACCAGACCAGAGTAATTCCTATCTGCAAATTAAATACTTACCCGGATACCACAGATGAGTGAAGCTGTCAGCCCTCATCAAAGAAGCTTCACGGTATAGCAAACAGAGACCATTATGGAAAACCACATTGGACACAATGCTGAGATCAGTGAATTGTAGGGATCCCGGTCCCAATGGATACATCTACAACACAAGTCCTGTACCTAAGGCTTAGGGAATACTGTTGTTTGCTGATGTTTGTCTGTCCTACACTCTCCAATTAGATCAAGAGCTCCTTGAAGGCCAAGTCCACAGCTCTTACGTGGTCGCCTCCTTTCCCTTAGCCCTTGGCAAGATGTCATTAATATTTATTAAATTGAATTGAACCCTAAATTATACCTCCTAAGCTCCCCACCATCAAGTGTATATCATGAGACAAATGAATGCAGAGCCGTCTGTCCACTGGTACCCAGACCCCGTGTCATGTGCCACTCTTTGCTTTTGCGGATAACAGAACATATAAAAATGGTTGTGAACTTGGAGCCTCATCTTGCTCTGGTGTTTAACACATGGAACTGGTTTTCACATCCACAAAGTGGGCATAAAGCCTCCTTGTGAATTTTCTTTGAGGGTTGAAGAATTTTTGTAGAAAAGCTCAGTTTATAGAAGGAACGCAATAAAGGCCACTTTCCCCTGTCACCTACCTTCTACGAGTCAAAGACCCAGAGTTGTGTGCCTTACCAGAAAGGAGGATGGAAAGGAAAAGAGGCGAGCTAGGGTCCAGGAGAGGCCCTCTGTAGAGAGGACCACCTCTCAAGAGCTCACTTGCGTGCTCTATATGGAAGTGGAACGAAACATCTTCCTTCAGAGCAATTTTCTGGGAGACATTTAATAGCTACTGGAGAGGGGGAAATGTTCAAGCTTAAGGACAATCCCATTTACGGTTTTGGCGATTGGCTGGCACAGATTCACACACTTCCCTTTAATCTTCTCCATTACCGACGCGGCTTTGTGGCTCCATGCACACTGTGCTGGGGTCTCCCCCAGAAACTGCCTGATGCTCGTTTGCAAGCTCATTAGCTTATATCTCCCCCATTAAAAGAAGGGAGGGAAGTATGTGCTGAAGCTGAGTGGGGCCTAGGGGAAGTTCAAAAGCTGAGCTGGGGCTGCAGAAGGCCATGACCTTTCCAGGGAGGGAGCCAGATCATGGTGGTGATAATCACTGCACACAGTGGCAAGCTGAAGTTATATTGCCCTGGGAGTATAACGCAATATCCAACACCTCACCCTCCCCTACCCATGCAAGTGATGGCAGACATGACAGAGGGAGCTGCATTGCAGTGGAGCAGGTATATTCAAAGCTCTGGAAGCCAGAAGCTGAGATCAGGGACAATGCATAAAAATGCAGGTGACCATCTTCTCATCATGTCTTCCCCTAGTTGGAAGGAGGAAGAGCCAATACAGGACTCTGCCTGGTCTCATTTTAAAAGGATAACAGTACTATCAAGGGCCCTACCTACCTCCTCAACACCTCTCAACACCTTCACCAGGGGAGTCTTGTAACAGGGGAGTTTTGAGGTACACCATGGTGGAAGGAAAAGCTAGGCATGGAGTCAAATTGTTACTACCCATGAGTGCAATTGGCACCGTCCCATGAATGCTTCACTGACACCAACTCATGGATGCTTCAGAAGTTAAAGGTGTTACCTTTGGTCTCCAGGTTGGTGAGCCATAGCAGGAGGAGCCAGAAGCCAATGTTTCTCACCCTATATCCTTTCTGCGGCCCTTTGGCCGCAGACGCCTTAGAACAGGCTGAGGGGTTCAAATGGTGCAGGTCACAAAGTCTTGTGTCTGGAAATGCTCATTGTCTCTTTATCTTCAGTGATACAGACCTTGGAGGGCTACCTCAGGGAGATGCTGAAACAGGGAGATGCTGAAACACTGTGAGGGGTGTGGCAAGGATGGGGAGAGTTGGTGAAGTCAGGAGGAAGTCTATGAAGAAGTAGAAAGGAAAGTACAGATTTTCCAGGGACCCACACCACACATTCAGGCAATACCTGGTCCATGCCCATTACCTGTTGCCTTCATAGACATCACCGCAGCCTTCTCCATCAGTCAGGTTTGCACCATGGACCAGAGTCCAGGCCAATAGAAGTGGCTAGACATGATGGGGAAAACTCCTGGGTGTGATCAAACACTTCTGTCATGGTGCTACAGCCCATGGTCACCTAGGGGCCTGAAGCCCTGGCCCCAGACAGCAGAGTTAAGGGATAAAATGAGCTAGGCTTGAGGGACAGCTGAAGAGAAGGGTTGTTAGGTCATCCTGTCTGTGTCGGATGTGAGGGCTGCTGATGTGGGAATCACATGGAGTATATGTGTCAATGCAGAGAAGTCAAGCTGTTCTTGACTAATGTATAAGGACAGAGTGAAGAACTGGCCAGGACAGAGTAGACTGCTTGTCAGGGCAGCAACACTGCCCTGCTGGGCATACACAATACAGCATGCATCAAGATTTCATTTCTTATCATGGGATAGTAATATTTTATTGTGTGGAATTGTCTCCTTTTTATTTGGTGGTTGGGTTATTTTCCACTTTGAGGCTTTTGTGAATGATGCTACTATGAAGATAGTGTGTAGATTTTGTGTGAACACCATATACACATGCACAATCCCCTTGAATATAAACCTGAGGATTGGAGTTCTGCAGTCAAATGTCTCTAACTTTTCTGTAAACTGCCTAATGTTTTCCAAAGTGCCTGTGGTATGGTTTGAAAATGAAATATCTTCCCCAAAGGCATGTGTCTTTATGTCTTGGTCCTCTATGTGAGAGGTATTTGGAACTGGAGCTTTGGGATTTGGATCAAGCTCTGCCTCCGTCACCCGACTGATGAATCTAACTCAGTAGGCCCTGGAAGATGGAGGGACTGTGAAAACGGTGCCTGCTTGGAGGGAGCTGGTCACTGGGGCCATGTCTCTGAGAGACATCTTGCCCTGGCTCCTTCCTGTCTGTCTCTCTCTGCTTCCTGTGTGCCATGAGCTGCACTTCTTGTTGTACCATGATCCTCTATCTCATGGCAGCCCAGAAGCAATGGAGTCAGACAACTTTTGAGCAAAACTTCTGAAGTCACAAGGCTGAACACACCTTGCTCCTCCCAGCTTTTCTTCATTTCTTTTTCTGTGTTGATGGCACATACAGGTGACATATTCATGTGTGTTCATCTCCCTGCATGTAGAGGACAAAGGTTGACATGGGTGTCTTCTTTAAGTTCTCAAGTTTTTGAATAAGTGTCTCTCTTTGAGCCTGGAGGTCACCAAATGGTAAGACTGACTGGCTGGTTGCAGATGTTCACCATGCCTGGAGTTTTGTCAGGAATTTGGACACAGTGATGAGAAACTGGCTGACTCAGAGAGTACAACCAAGAATGTACAAGGGATGCTTTCTCCACGGGAAGCATTGCCATTCACTGTCTTTGTAGACATCACCACCGTGTGAGTGTGTGTGCGCGTGTGCACCTGTGTGTGTGTGTGCGCGTGCGCGCATGTGTGTGTGAAGGAATAATGCATAGTTTTACATTTCCCTGGTAACCAATCTGGGCATCTTCCCATGCACTCAGTGGTGATTTGTCAGCTCCCAGGATATATGTCTACTTGAGTCCTTTGTCTACCTTTAAATTGGTTTGTTTGCCTTTCCCATTGACTTGTGAAAGCTTTTAGTATCTTCTGAAAACTTGATCCTATCAGATACATGATTTGCAAAAACTGTCTTACTTTCTGTGTTTTTTTTGCAGTGTTTCGATGATGTCCTTTGAAGCACAAGTATTTAAAATTTTGATGAAGCCCAATTTAGCTAATATTTTCTTTGGTTGCTATTTTATTCACCTCCTGATGAGCGTTTCGGTCGTTTCCAGTTTGGGGCTATTTTGAGTGAAGCTGCGATGAACAAATGCATTAAGGATGCATTTCCGTGTGTGTGTGTGTGTGTGTGTGTGTTCATTTGCGCCTACTAAATATCTAAGACCAAGATTTCTGGATTGGCCAGTAAGAGAATATTTAAGCAAGGAACTGCCAGCTTTTCCCAAAGGGATCCAGGTTGGTTTTGATATTTGCTCTTTTAGTTTTTTATTCATTAGTCCATTGAGAATTTCAAACAAAGTGTTTTGCTCATCATGACTCCCAAACTCCACCCAAGATCCCCTCTGCTTTCCCTGCCCACCCAACTTCACTTAAAAAAAAACCCTCATCAAGTCTGGTTTTGCTGCCCGTTTGCTATTAGATGTGTAGCCTTCTACTGGAGCATGGCCAGCCTACCAGGGGCTGCACCCTTCTAGAAAACTGGCTCTCCCTCTCCCAGAGCTGTCAATTATTAGGAGCTCCTTGATTAAGGGTGGGACTTGGTGCTCACCTCCCCTCTCCAGGCTGGAATCAGGTCTGGCTTGTTCTTGTACAGGTCTTGTGCATGCTGTTGCCATCTCTGTGGGTTTATATGAGAACTGCCCCCGCCTCCGTGTCTCAGAAACACTATTCCATTGTTGTCACCCACTCCTTCTGGCCCTAACGCACTCTCTGCTCCCCTTCTGCAAGGGCTGAGACCACTCACAAAGGTCTCTCTGACCACCTCCAAAAGTCCTGGCCCTCACTGTAGTTCTCAATGTGTATTTTCCTGGTGCGTGGTAGTAAAGAGCCTCTCTTCATGTCCCTGCTGGCCATCAGTCTATCTTTTCCTTCTCTGGAATGTCTGGATGTTTGGGCTATTTTTTTATTGCATGGCTTCCTTCTAAAACTTGAGGAGCATCATATGCCCTGATTATAAGCCCTTTCCCAGGTATTATGTGAAAAACATCTCCTGTGTTTTGTAGCTTTCCTTTTTATTTTCTTAATAGTATCCTTGCAGTACAGAAGGTCTTCATTTCTGCATAAATTGAAGTCTAATTTGCTAATATTTCTTTTGCCTCCTTGGAAGCTACCACTGATACCTTGGCTTCTCCTAGTACAGTCCTGGACAGATGGTCAAGGTGCTGCCCTTTGATTTTTATCTAGAATTTTTAAGGTTTGGAGGTTTACATTTAATTGTGTCATCTGTTTCAATATTTGCTAATAGCTTGAAGTCGGGGTCAAGGGTCATTTTTCCACGTAGAACCACTTGCATCAATACTATCTCTTGAAGAAAAAATGCTCTTTTCAATTGAATTAACTGGGTATCTGTGAAAAAGCTGGTAGAGCTCATGCCGGATCTATTTTTAGACCTTTCATTTTGCTTAGTATAAATGTCGATTGTCACAGGGATGTCACCTTCTCTTGATTAGTCTTTATGCAAATTAGGCAATGTTCCTCTCCAGCCTTGTTCTCCCTGGTTGCTATGAGTGGCCAGTGTGCTTTGAGCATTTGTGTAAAGTTCAGAACAGTGGTTGAAACAGAGAAAGGAAATGGATTTCTTTGTAGTGACCTTGTATGCCGAGTTTCGCTGGCCATTCACAGGTTCCCAGAACTCTTTGACAAATTCTTCTGGCCCTTTTCAAGTTTTAAAAATTCCATTTGTTGTGGCGTGTCTGTGTGTATGTGCATGCACACTCGTGTGAGCATACACACACTCACATGTGTATGTGCATGCACGCTCGTGTGAGCATACACACACTCACATGTGTATGTGCATGCACGCTCGTGTGAGCATACACACACTCACATGTGTATGTGCATGCGCGCTCGTGTGAGCATACACACACTCACATGTGTATGTGCATGCGTGCTCGTGTGAGCATACACACAGCACGCTCATGTGAGCATACACACACTCACATGTGTATGTGCATGCAGCATAGCACATGTGTGTAGGTCAGAGCATAATTTGTGGGAATTAGTTCTCTCTGTCTACCACATGGGACCTTGAGAAACAAACTCAGGTCACCAGATTTGGGGGCAGGCACCTTAATATCCACTGAGCCATCTCACCACCTCTTCCTGCCTCTTCTGTTAACAGGAAGCCACTCACCAATAAAACTTTCATTTCTTCTTTCTCAGCCTGTGTTTCCTTTACTGTGTTACCACTGATCAGAGATTCCAGCACAATCCTGAATCACAGGCACGTGGTGGGCATTCAGCACCAACTTGGTGACTTCCGCTGCAAGCCTTTCTCCCCTGCACATCTTTATTGAGTGGAAGAAGCTTCCTTTAGAAGGCTTCTATCAACCACCTAACTTCATCATGTGCTTTTCTGTCTCTATCAGGGTAAACTGTGTCTCCTCTCATTGTAACATAAAGTGTAACACTTTATGGATTAGCTCACACTCAGAACCTTGGAACTTGGTGACGTCATGCTAGTTTCCTTTCTATGTGCCTCAGTTGAAAGGCAGGATCTCATGTAACCCAAGCTCACTTGAAACTCAGTATGGAATGGAGACTGCTGTTGGGGGAGACTGTTTGTTCCCGGCTGCTCAGCCCTGAAATAACAACACAGAAACTATATTATTTAAACCACTGCTTGGCCAATTACTTAAGCATATTGCTAGCTAGCTTTTATATCTTTGGTTAACCCATTTCCATTATTTTATATTTTACTACAAGGTTCGTGGCCTACGGGCATGGTGGCTTGCGTCTTTCTCCTCTGGTGGCTCCATGGCGGAGTCTCTCCGACTCTGCCTTCTTTCTCCCAGCATTCACTTTAGTTTACCCTGCCTAGCTCTACTCTAACCTATCACAGGCCAAAGCAGATTCTTTATTCATTAACCAATAAAAGCAACACATNTTAACCCATTTCCATTATTTTATATTTTACTACAAGGTTCGTGGCCTACGGGCATGGTGGCTTGCGTCTTTCTCCTCTGGTGGCTCCATGGCGGAGTCTCTCCGACTCTGCCTTCTTTCTCCCAGCATTCACTTTAGTTTACCCTGCCTAGCTCTACTCTAACCTATCACAGGCCAAAGCAGATTCTTTATTCATTAACCAATAAAAGCAACACATATACAGAAGGACTTTCTACACCAGTCTGCCCTTGAACTTTTTGATCCTTCTGCCTATCCAGGGTGCTGGGATTACAGGCATATGCTCTCCAGCACTAATGATCCCATCAAGAGTTGTGTCTGCATTCACGAGGACTTGGTTCCCTTGCTTACAGTGTTGGGGAGACACTCCTCTCGCCAACAAAGCTATCCACATTTGCCCTTTCTCTGTTTCCTAGGGACCCCATTCAAGACAGATATTCTAAGTATTTGGTAGACACTACCAGGAAGTTACCTGCCCTGGGATTCCACCCAGAGGCTTTCCCTCCCAACTCAGATCCTCTCACAGACAGGGGTTGACCCAGATATGCCAGTATTTTTTGTATCCTTTTGTTGATTATTGCCTTTCCAGGGAATTGTCCCTCTCACCCAAGACTGTCCCAAGGAGCACAGGTGTCTGGTCATTCACCCCCTCCCTTGCCCATGTCTGTGGAGTCTGTACAGGTGCCCCCTTCTTTATTTTGGAAACTTGTGACTTCTCTCCTTTCAGAACACCCTAGCTTGGTGCATTCAGATGCTACTGATCTTTCTGAACAGACTGTTTCTGTTTCATTCGAGTATTAATTGTCCTCCGACTTTGTCTTTTATTCCCTTTTCTCTACAGCAATCCAGTGTGCCCTCCTTGGGCTTATCTTGTGCTCTCCAGCGTCTGAGTGGAGGAGCTCACTGACTTGTCTCTTTACTAAAGCAAGCACCTGATGCTCACACTTTCCTCTGGGTGCAGATTACATGCAGATTACACCAGATTACATTGCATCCCCATGCTCAGGACTGTGGCTGTTTAAATCCCCACCAATTTTCCCAGCCTTTCCAGCTCTACTGTGAAGTGTACTTCAAATTCCAAATATTTGACCCTTTTCTAGATAGGATTGTTACTTTAATTCTGATTAAATCAGAAATATTGGTCATAGAACACACTCTGTTTCATTCTATTTATAACTACTGCTTAATGAATCTGTGTGTGTACACACATGCGTGTCACTGGTGTGTGTGTGTGTGTGTGTTTATGTGGGTGAGCATATATGTTCGTGGAGGCCAGAGATCAGCGTCAGCTCCCCAGCTGATCACTCACTGGGCTGCACTGACTGGCTGATGAGTTCCAAGGACCCGCCTGTCCCTTCTTCCTCAGCGAGGGGATTACAAACACATGATCCCATGCCAGAGCTTTTACACCTGTGCTGAGGATCCGAACTCAGGTCCTTACTCTTGCATGGTAAACTCTTTACTGAGGCATCTCCGAAACCCTGTGTGGTAACTCGTGGACCCACACCCCCTCTCCTGGTGCCTTCCCTGAAGATCCATTGATCACATCCATTAGACGCCTCCACTGAGTTTCTACAGCGACCCTAACTTTCCATCTGTCCTGTCAATTAGTAAAGCTGCATAGTGAAACCTTTCAAGGCAGCTGTGGATTCTCCCTTAAAGTCCAATCCACCTTTTCCTTCCTCTTGTTTGGTGTCTCCACACTTGGGATCATCCTGTCGTTCTGACACACTCCCCTCTGGTGATATGAACAGAACTTACTTTATTATTATACCTTACCCTCTTTTTCACTAATAGATTTCTGTTGTCTACTGCTCTGTTATTGCTGTGGCCACTCCAGCATCCATTTTTAAATCAGAGTCTGAGTGACATGAGAATTTTTCTTTTATAATTACATGTGACTTTACATTTAAAGTTGGATGCTCGTAAGTAGCAGAAGGCCACGTTTTGCTTTCTTGCCTGGCTTGACAATGTCTGCCTTTCATCTTTTAGGTGCAATCCAATTCCTGTGAAAGTTGCTGAACTGCAGAGGTCACTCCACATGCCTTATAGGGAAATCTCTCCTCTGTGGGGCTGTATTGAAATCGATGACCTTGCTGTGTGTTCAGTTTGGCTCATCTGCCTTTTTCTGTTGAATATTTTTAGGATGTCATTGTCACCCTCCAATGAGCTTCTTGGCTCTTTGTCTTTTGCTCTCTGGTGACTCAGGGTTTGCCATGCTTGTATCTCATTTACTAAAACTCACCTTCAAACAGCATCATGTTGCTTGTAATAGAAAAGCCCTCCCTGCCCTTCTTCCTCAGCTTCTCTTTTCTTGCCACACACTTCCCAGCTCTGTGTCATGGCCTCACCTTCCATCATGAATTCCACTTTATATAGTGAGTTAGCTTTGAAATAATTTGAGATAATTCTTTATGGCCCCCATTTTTTGGTTTGTAGCGCTCCTCTTTCTGTTCAGACTGAAGTTTCCATCTGGTGTCAGCTTCCTTCTATCTGTAGGACTTCCTGTAGCAAATTTTGAAGTGTCATTGTGCTGGTGATGTCTCCTCTCGGCTTTTGTTTGTCTACAGAATTGCATGGTGATTTTGCTTCGGAAAGGTTTTCACTGCATATAGATTTCTAGACTGACAGGGTTTTTTTCACTCCTTTTTTCACACTTGAAAGAACCATTCTGTTGTCTTCTAGCTTGCATAAATCATGAGAAGGATTTGTGATTATTCTTATCTTTGATTTTGTTACACTCTTTCTCCCAACTAATTTGAAAAAAATTTCCCTTTATTTGAGTCATAGTGGTAGTGATGGTAGTTCCAAAGATGATGGTAGTGATGGTGATGGTAGTGATGGTGGTAGTGATGGTGATGGTGGTAGTCACAGTGATGGTAGTGATGGTGGTAGTGATGGTGATGGTGGTAGTCACGGTGATGGTAGTGATGGTGGTAGTCACGGTGATGGTAGTGATGGTGATGGTAGTGATGATGGTGATGACAATGATTGTGATGGTGATGATGATAGTGCTGTTGATGGTGGTGATTTAATGTATTATTTTCTACTTGATATTTAAAAGATGTTTGGGTTTGTGGGAATCTTCTTAATTGACAAAGCTTGCCATCATTCACTCAAGCATGCTCCGAGTTTCTCCCCAACACACTCATGCTCTATAATCACAGTTATCAGCTCCCAGACAGCTGATATCTTCCCACAAGTCACAAAAAACTGCCTTCAGGTTTGACGCTTTATTATGTTTTGCTTCCTACAGCTTGCTGTGTCTGCAGGCTTCACAGTCTTTTTCTTGGAGCTCACCTGTTGTGAGCTCTACCTGGTGAATTTTGTGTCACATCTTGACTATATTGTTGAGACCTAGCTGTTCTGTATGACATCTTCTGCCATCCATTCCCTCCCTCGTGGTTTCTGCCTTTCACTCCCATCCATGAGTCGGTGAGTCCCATTCTGTAACAATCTCCCTGCTTATTCATGATCCCATGTCCTCCACCTGCAAACCTGTGTCACTGGATTGTCCTCCTCCTGGGTGAGGATCAGAGCTTCCAGCTCTTTCCAGCAGCTGTCCACAGGCAAACCCATCAACTCCATCTTCTCGAGTGCTGGATTTTGTTACATACCTCTGAGGAGTATGGCTCTCATGGCCTATTATGTTTCCTACATCAGGACTGTTTTTGTTCTCTTCTTATTCTTTGGCTCACTATGGTCAATACTGGTATTTCTTTCAGGGCCTTTGGGACACTTACCAAGTGTGCTGTGGTTCCAGCTAGGGGAGAGAACTATTAACTCTGGGAGCCCGGGCATCGGGTAGCTCCCTGCTCTATGTCCCGCACCTGTTCACAGGGAATAGAACCTCTCTGTAAATGGCTCCCTGCTCTGTGTCTCCACCCTATAAACTCACACTGTCAACTCAATGTAGCAAAGCATCTGGGTTGTGTTGGGTTCCCTCTCTGTGCTGCATCCAGGGTGTTCTTCAGGTGGATGGGGAGGACGAGGTAGGTCTGTGTGTCTACATTTCTCCTGAGCTCAATTTTTGCCACCTGACCATCACTATCTACAGATATCTGCTTCTCTTATTTCTCTTATTATTTATTTCTGGGTATTTTGTCTTTTGTATTAGGTATGTAATCCCACGCTTTGTTGCTCCCTCATAAGTAGAAGTGGGATGAGACTCTGCCTCCTGACTATGGACTCTTTTTGTCCCCAGTGAGCTTTGAGTTCTTTGAGTGGAAGAGGCTAGCACAAGACATCACCAGCCCTGGACTGTAGGAATCAGTTAGAATATATTCTGATGCCCGAGAAGCCTGCTGTGGTGGTGTGCAAGAGATAGGTGTGTTAGCTGTTCACAATTGTGAGAAAATTGCCAGATCCATTGATGAAAATGGCAGTCCCAGTCTGGATGGGAAACACCCAGAAATGACCACATCGCCACCCTGAGCTCACTCTTTGGATCCCCACTATGGCTCTCTGCAGCCGGGAATCCAAGGTATTCAGCTCTCTCTCCAAAGCACTCCTCAGTCCAGTGACTCTCATTATTCTAGAAAACACTGTGCTCTGAGCCTTCGGGCCACTCCACTCTCCTCCTCCACTAAGTCCCATTTCCGTTCTCTGCTCCATAAACTCTTGATCCCTGTTCCTCAGCTGAAATGGTCATATTCCTTTTTATTGCCCTAAAATTGCCTTAAATCAGTCCTCATTAGACTTCGGTCCCTAAACATCAGCGAAGTCTCTACTGCGTGGCCCTACGTGTGTTAGGCATTTTCTTATTTGATGGATCATAGAACTTCGACAAAAACTATGAGAAGCAGGTTTTACTCCAGGCAAGTAGCTGATAAAGATAAAAGGCGACGAGTCATCTCGCCTATGTAGCTTTGATCCTTATCATTTCCCCCTGATTTATGGCTCTTTGAATCTGCGGAGAGACAGTCCTTCATCAGTGTGACCTTGGATAATTCTGCGGGCTTGTCCAGCTTTATCCCTCCGCTGCAAAGCAGTGGCCCCGCACGCAGTAGCATACTGAGGTAAGGTCAGAGGGTTGGTGACCTCCAGCACGTGATAGGTGTGAGGAAATGGCCAATCCTTTCAGCACAGGGATGACATGGGGTGTCTACTTCCTCAGCAAGTGCTAGGGTTGCTAGATAATTCCATGTGGTTGAACAGAGAGAGAGGCAATTTCAGGATCCCTCAGGATCACCCAGGGTCCCTGATGCCCGCATTCCCTCTTCAGACACAGGGCCTTGTGTACCACCACCAAGAATAGAGTGTCTTGAGTTAGGATTGCTCTATGCACTTGAACACAGTGTCTTGTGTAAGCAACCTAGCCAGAGGTTGTCAGTGGTGGCAATACAACTGAGGGATGACCCAGGGGAGTCTCAGAGTTCAGGCTACTTTCCCTAGATCACAGAGGCCTGGACACCGAGCTGGCTGCCTAACTCTGATTGACTTTTTCTTACGCCACATACTGCTAGGATCCCCCACAGGAGGCACTATCCTCCACCCTGGGGACAGAACACATCCTTGAGGCACATTGGGAAGCCTTCCCAGGAACATGTGGCCCTAGCAGAGGTCAAACAGGTGCCTTATTACTCCTGTAATAACCATACGAGATGGGAATCCCGGGTGCAGAGCCCAAGTCCGGGATGAAAAAAGAGACTCGGTGTGGGCAGAAGTTCACTTAAGGTCACATGCTGGTATTGATCCAGGTCAGGTGGTCCCTGGCTGGAGGCAGGACAGCTCAGGGAGGACATGAATTGGTTATGTTTCTCTGTGCTCTAACAAAACACCTGTCAAAGCAACTTAAGGGAGAAAGGGTTTATTCTGGTTCATAGTTTGGGAAAGAGTATGGTCTATCATGTGACTGGGAAGGCACGATGAGAGAAGCAGACAGGCAACTGGTCACATTGTGTGAACAACCAGAGGCAGAAAGAAAAAAGATGCTGGTGCTCAGGTTACTCTTTCTTTTTTATTCATGACCCCAGCCCATGGGATGATGCCACCCACATTCCAAATGGGTCTTCCCTCTTCAGTTAAACTGTTCTGAAAATACCCTCATAGAGATACCCAGGAGTGTGTTTCCATGGTGATTTGAAATCCAGACAAACTGACAATTAAGATTAAACATCACCATAGGCGTCTGCCGGGGCTCCACTGTTTCCAGCTGCGCAGCGTTGAGGCATCTACAGAACTTCCCCACGCTTTGTCTCCCCATCAGGGACACAGCTGCCAAGAGTTCCTCCCACATATGGCTACGGTGAAATCTAGACAGGTTCCTAATGCATGCGGTTTCCCGTGATGAATACCGAGGCCCGCGCCTCCTTAAATGTCAGCCTTTGCAGTTACTCCGGCCAGCCGAGCGGGTGAGTGGTCAGTGGGAACAAACCCCCGCCACCTGGGCCACCTGTGTCAGAAGAACATTGGGGCAGAACAAAGTCGTTTATCTCTGCACTTGTCTGTGTCAGCTCCAACAGTTCTCGGGTCTTTTCTGCAAGGGTGGGAAATAGGGTCCTCTGGGACCATAGAGTGTCCTCTGGGACCATGGAGTGTCCTCTGGGACCATAGAGTGTCCTCTGGGACCATAGAGTGGACAGTGCTCTGAGCAACTCAGTGAGTGTCTTGTTTCTGTCTGGACCGTTGCCAAGCTGACTGAGATTTAAACAAAGCAGAGCCAGGTGATGATGGCAGCAGTCCTACAGGCAATGTAGCACTCAGTGTCGCCTTGCACGTCATCATGGCTGGTGCCCAGGGTTCGGTCATGGCTGTGCTTCAAGCAGCTGAAACCTACACCCACAGGCATGGTCACATGGGGGCAGGGAAGGAGTGCAGGGTGAACTGCATTGCTATGGCCCCTGCTGGGGCTTCTAGGCTACAGCCAAGCATCAGACTGGCCTGAGCTCTTATGTGGAGCCCTCTGGCAGAGAGCCCTCCCCTAACTCCCTCAAGAGGTTGTCAGAATGTGTGGCCCTGTTTGTGTGGCCCTAGCTTCTTGCTGGCTGTTGTCTTGAGTCTATCGTGGTGTCTATGGGCCACCTGTAGCCTCTGGAAGATCGTGACAGTTCAAACAGCTGTATCTTTAGTGGGCCAGTGAGGAGCAGCAGGCTGTCATATACAATGGGAGAGGCATCAGTCACCTTTGTTGTAGTAGATGACTAGCTTCTTCTAGCCATCAGTCCACACACTACTGGGGAGGGCACAGCATCATGGCTCAGGCAGCGTGGGGACCCATTAGAAAGAGAAACATCCCCTAATGTCAGTCGTGCTTCAGTTCCCAAGACAACCAAAGGAAGCCCTAGTGGAGAACCTCGTGCTGGACTGTCCCTCCACAAGCCCCCTCCTCATGGGCTTGCCCTGCAGGAGCCCTCCATGAGTGCCGTGAATGGGAATTAGCTATGTCCTCCAAGGAATGTAGCTGACACTGCCTGCCTTTCCAATGCTGCTTCTTGGAAGCACAGTTAAGTGGTGTGTCCCTGCATCAAGAAGGAAGGAGACTTGAATGTTGATAGACCAAGCAGATGTACCCAGAAGCCCTTGGCTAATATGCCAGTGGCCAGGAGTTGGAGAGGCTGGTGTCCTGGGTGGGACCATTCTCCCGCCTGTGACGTGTGGCATCATCTCACAGAGGTCTGGGGATTGTCCTTGCTGCTGGGTCCAGCAGTTGCCTTCCTAAACACAGTCTCCTTGAAGATGGCTGGGTCTTGAGGCCATCACTTAGTCGGGTGATAATCGTCTGCATTCATGTCTCTGTGGCAGGTAGGTTTTCCTGTGCTTTGCATACACAATTACATTTTAATCCTCACAACAATGACTAAGAGAATTTAATGAATTTCTGGGAGGCAGAGAGCAGAAGGAGTGGGGAACTGACCTAAAAAAAAAGATACCAAACCAAAACAAAACAAAACAGGAGGAACTGCAGTCCAGGCCAGGACCTGTGGTAGCAAATCTGGAACCCAAGGGAGGCAAGAGGCTCACCGGAAGCAGGATTGGCAGAGCCTGGTGAGCCAAGACACACACAAAGGTCATTACTGTGTTACACATGGGGCAACCTCCCAGGGGACAGTTCTCCAGGGGCCAGCCACCAGAACCCAGGTGTGCACACAATCCGGAGAGCTCGCCGCAGAAGCCAAGCATCCTGCAGGCACGCCATAGCAAGCACGGTGGCTCACGACTCAGGCAGCCTTCCCTCACAGCAGCCAAAACTAGGCAGATCCCAGAGAGAAGAACATTGCCAGGGAGCACAAGACCCTGACTTCATAGAGACCCTTACAGCACCCACCTGTCTTCATGAGCTCCCCCCATCAGCATGGCATCCAGTTGATTCAAAAGCCAATTCTGAGATGCCACAAACAGGAGGCACACACTATCGCCATTATCCTTGCATTTCCTGTGCAAATAGATTACCAGGGCACCAAAGGACCAGTGGTGAAAAACAGGCAAATGCCCCAGAAGCTCCTAAGGCTGGAGGAGGCCAGCTCCAGAGAAGCCACAGGATAGGACAGCTAGAGAAACCCAGTGAGCCTCTCAGTTCAGCACCGGGACTCTGGAACAGGCTGAGGCCCTGTCATAATGCTGCATGGTGGGAGACAGGCTCAGAACACTTAAGAACACAGAGCCCAGAGATGCAGGGATGGCACTGTGAGCAAATACA